>PVKM010005280.1:0-48091 GCA_004027735.1 Carollia perspicillata
GGGGGGGGGGTGAAGCTGCAGGAGGGAAAGAACCAGGGTCAGAACCGGTTTGACACTTTATCTGAATAGCAAATAAAGTTTTACCCGTTAAACCATTAAAATACAGAGATGTATCTGTTACAGCAGCTAGCCTAACCCTAATACAGCCACCAGACTCCCATTTCACTGAAATGTCAACATAAGCACAGAGCCTATCACAGTGCCAAGCACACCCCAGGCACTCAGTGAATGTGTGTGGGGTGAAGGAATAAACGAATCTAATGTATATGGTGAACGGCACACTTTGCCAAGAGGAAGTTAGGGCATACTATGACATAACTAAGAATGCAAAGGGCGTTTTAATGCCTGTTGAGCACTGGTTCTCCAGCTGCACATGGGAGAAAGTGAGGGGAATGGGGTGCAGTTGGCCCAGAGAAGGAGCCAGCTGCACATGGAAGGGATTTCCGAGTCAGATGACGTTATTTTCATGCGTTGAGAGCTCTGCACACGGACGAGGAGCCTTTCCTCTGCAGTGAACTGAGGGTTCTTGGCTGCCACATGGGTGTGACGTAGAGCCTCGTAGGGACACAGTGTCACCACCTGGAAATGCTGCCTCCTGGAACTGCAGAGGTGGAGGTGATGAGCACCTGGACTGTCCTTTACTTCACAGGCAAGGAAGCCACTGCCCAAGGAGGTGGACAGCTCACCCAGGGTCCCTTGGCCATCAACAGGCCTGCAACCCAAGGCGGGATAGCGTGCATTAAGGGTGGGGATCACAGAAGCCAACTGCCCGGATTTGACTCTTGACCCTGCTGCTTGCAAATTTCTTAACTTCTTCATGCTTCTGTTTCCTCGTGTTCAGAATTGGGATAATTAGAATAGTATCTACTGCATGGGGTCGTTATGGATATATTAATGAGTTAATATGTCCTAAGCGCTCAGGGACATGGAGCACAGTAGGTACACCAGGGAAGGGTTCGTGGTTGTTATATTACTACCGTTGAATTCAGATCACCACCCGTCTCCCGTGTTAGCGTTCCCAGATGTTCAGAAAGAAGACATTCAAGCTGTGGAGAATGGAGAACCACAATCAAGCAGAGGATGCCAGGAATTCTTAGAGGAACACAGAGCCCAAGAAACCAAACCCTTGGAGAATGAACTGAACGGACTGATATTCGGCACACGTGGAGTGCTTCACTAACGTGGAGACGTCAGGCCTCATCCATGTCTCAGGAATGCACTGAAGTGAGAGTAAGTACTATTATTCTTCAGGGCATAGAGGAAAACAAAATGTAACGAGCATAAAATTAATCCTAAAACAGAGAGAGAATATAATATAAAAATCAGCCCAGGAAATGAACATGGTCAAATACTGCTTTTCTTTGGTTTTAATGGTGATTTCAGAAGACATCGACTGTTACGAATTTAATATTGCAAATCCTAGAATGATTTGCACACCCGCCTAAACTGGGTTAGTTCTTCGTTGAACAAAGCACATTGTCTCTCTCAACAACCTTCATTCCAGGGCGGAATTCCTTAATACATCCATGGCAGATGGTTGCCAGCTTCTGGTTGAGTGTTCAGTACAGGAGCCTCGGGGAGCCATGAGGCAGCCCACTCATTCCTGGGCAGCTTCAGCTGTTACGGAATTCTTCCCAAGACTCCGCCAACAGCCTGTCCTCCCAGGGTGCCGGCCCATTGTTCCTATCTTTATCTTCTGGTACGAAACATAGTCAGAATCGCTGCTTTCTCCCTCTTGATGGTGGTAGAATGGAGTTAGACCTTACCAGGGAGAATGCTGGCCTTGACATTAACTTAGCTATTAGACCTCAAATAAGTTGCTTAAGCTCTCGTTGCCTTGATTTTTGTATCTTTAAAGGTGTGCATTGACTTTCCAGGAGGTTCCTGTGAAGGTTAAAGTTAAGAAGTTTTCATGATGCTACACAGAGGGAGCGTAATGGGTCGGACAGTGGCCCCCAAAGGCTATAGCCCTGTCCTAATCCTTGGAGGTTGTGGGTTTGACCTTGTTTGGAAAAAGGGTCATGGCAGATATAGATAAATTAAGGATCCTGAGGTGAGAGCATCCTGGATTACCCAGGTGGTCCTTCAGTACAATGACAGGCGTTCTATGGGAGATGGGCAGAGGGAGATTTGAGACATGGAAAATGTTGTGTGAAGACTGAGGCAGAGATGGCAGGGACCCCGAGGAAGCGCAAGGCCTGCTGGGAGCCACCGGAGGTGGAGGGCACAGGGAGGATTCTCCCCTGGGACTTGCAGAGGACATGTGGCCCTGATGACACCTTGACGTCAGACTTCTGAACTGTAGAACTGCGAGGGAAAACGTTTGCTTTGTTTCCAGTTACCACGTTGGTGACAATTTGTTACGGCAGTCACAGGGAACCGATACAGAAGGCATTTCCTTCCTGGGGACTCCCTTCATTCAGAGCCCGGAGGGTCTCCACTGGGGAAGTGAATGCCTCACAGCAATCTGACGTTTCACAACCACGCGGAACGGGAGGGGAGGCTTGATGTGAAGTGAAAAAACTCAAACAGGTGATTAAGGAATTAATCTGTCACAAGGCGCATGATGACATCTAAGTGAGCAAGAGGCATCCTGAGTTCATCACCGTCACGGAAGCCGGACAGGCTCTGGGGCGTCACTGACGGGTCTGGCCTGAGGGGAGGAAATGCTGCCCGAGGGACTGGTGTGGCCACCTCGGGGCCCAGGGAAGCAGGAAGGTGGCCAGGCCGGCTGGAATTCCCACGTGATGGGGCGTCATCCTGCTGCTGGCTGGGACTTTCCTGTCTGCTGGGAAGAAGCATTTATCTTCTCTGGCCCTCCGCTTCCTAAAATGGGGGAAAAAACAATAATGTTCTAGCTCTAAGAATATTGCTGCGAGCTAATTTATTCATGGCTGTGACACATGTAACATTTTTTTAAAAATGAAGTCCCTGGTGTGTTTTTAATAGGGCCATAAATATGCACAGACAGCTCAGAGGGGCTGTCACTCTGAGTCTGCATGCAATTGTTCCGCTGTGTCAGGATAGTCTGGCTTGTGCTGTGGTGACAGACCGCCCCCCAATCTCAGCAGCTTCAAACAATAGAGGTTGGTGTGGGCTGGATTTTGTCCCCCCGCAAAACATATTTCATAAGTTGAAGTCCTAACTCTCAGGACCTCCGAATGTGGCCATATTTGGAGATCGGATCGGTAAGAGGTAATTAAATTAAAATGAGGTCATTAGGATGGGCTCTACTCCAATACGATGGGTGTCCCTTACAAGAAGGGAAAATCTGGTCACGGAGCCACGCAGAGGGCAGACAGGAGGAAGCTCAGAGTGAAGACAGTCATCTCTGAGCCATGGAGAGGGGGTGGACGCAGTCTCTTCCTCCAGCGCCCTCTGCAGGAGCTGGTGCTGCTGGTGTTCACACCAGAACTGGGAGAAAACAATTCCTGTTGGTTAGGCCATCCACTCTGAGGTACTGTGTCATCATATTCCCAGCGCACTAATCCAAAGGTTTATGTCCCACTCATGTTAAGCATCCTTTGGGGACTGGCAAGAAGGCTTTGCAAATGGTGGTCACTCAGGAACCCTGGCTGACCAGGCAGCCACTGTGTTGAATGTCACTGTTTGTGCCAGAAAGATAGAGAGCTAGGGGGTCTTGTACCGATCGGTAAATGCTCTGGCTCAGGAAGGCACACGTCTCTTCTGCTCTTGGCTCGTGGCCCAGAATGAGTCACGTGACCCCATTCAACCGCAGTCCTACCCATGTCAGGGAGGTGAAATCACAAGTCCTGGTCCAAATGTGGAAACATGTTTCTTGTGTGCGAAGATCTACCCCGAGCCCCCAGAGCTTCTGCAGGCGTTCAGCTCACCACTTCCGCCCAAGAAACAGGAATGCCTTCCTTTGCTCTGCCACCGAAAGTCGCTAAAATCCTCAAAGCCTGCCTTTTTCATAAATAACTTCTAAAATATTTCTCAAACTGGCATCCAAGTCCCCAGAGTTCTCTAGGAGAAATTATGTATCCTCATCTTGATGATAGTCTATAAAAAATAACACGAACATGATTTATTTCATCTGGATTTCAAGCCATCAAACTTGGTGTGCAAAGGGCCAGACAGTAAATATTTTAGGCTTTTGGGGGCCATGTGGTTTCTATTGAAATTGCATAAACTCAGCTCTGCCGTGCAAACGCAGCCACAGACTGCAACGTCAATGACCGATGAATGGGTGCGGCTGTGCTCACAATCGAACTGTGCTTACAAAATCAGGCAGCAGGCAGGATTTGGGACATGGGCCACAGCTTGTCGATCCCTGATCTGTGTGATTTTAGTGCCAGAATGTGCAACTGCATTTTTAATTTACTCTAGCCCAATGGAAGCAGAATGACATAAAGCTTTGATGGGTGAACGAATGTTCGCTCTGTTCCAAGAGCAGAAAGTAGTGGGGGAATGGAGTCATGACAGGGCGCCCAGGATGACCCTCGCTCCAGATGATAAAGACGACACGTTGTGATAGCTGGCACCACTTTCAACAGCAGTGTCATTGGGGGATTTGGATGGGAGGCTCTGGAGCCAGACCTGGGTGGGTTCAAATCCTAGCTCTCTCACTTCCTCTGGTCTGGCCTTGGGCCAGTTACCTACTGAACCTTTCTGTGTCTCAGCTCTCCTCGTCGGTAAAGTGAGACCAGCAGCACAGTCCCTGTTTGGAAGGGTTGTTGGGAGCTTGGCTGAGCTGATCCGCGGGAAGCCCTTGGAACAGCTCCTGGTACTTATTAAGTACTAATAACTGTCCTAATCACAGGCGACATGCTTATGCTTCGCTATGCATACCACTCATCGAAACAGTTCATGAGGGATAACTGTGGTAGTGATGAGGCAAACAGAAAATCCTTCTGTTCTTAGTACCAGCAACACATGGGATAGCTAGCTACCTATTCAATGCTGAGTTTAATGATTCAAGCTGGGCAGGCCTATGTTCGAACAAACAAGCCAATTTTACAGAGCGACCAGGAGGCTCGAGACCACAACTGGCACTTGGATTCTGCTTGTAAGGAGACTTGGTACATGTACGCAGTCTTATATTCAAAACTAGCAGAGTCTGGGATGTACTTATACAACTCTTTATAATACATTTAAATTTTTAACAGTATCGAGGATCAAACAGAAAAAAATTAAACACATAGAACAGACCCCCACCTGTATTTTCTACAATGAAACCCAATGAAAGCAATTTAATTTTAGAACAGAATCATTTGTCACATGAAGTGGTGCTGCTAATTTGAATTAGATCAATGTTATAGCTTTTTGAAAATTTGCAAATGCATTTTGGGTTTGGAGCTTACACACAGTTTAGATAAGAACTAAAAGCAAACAGAGAGGAAGGAGATCACGTATAAATACGTGTTTGTACCTATTCAAGTTTATCTCCAACTAGAATGGAAGCTATAGATTTCTGTCTTTTTTCAACCATTGCCTTCTCTCAGATTCCTGGAACAACATTATGTTCAGATGCTTATAAGAACTATTTGATAAATTATATTGAATTAACATTATAATACGAATGATTAAGGTTAACTTCAGAGGTCTGTGATTTAGTAGTTGGTTCAAAATAATGTCTTCACATCCCGTCTCTGCAGTAATGGTTCCTGGAGTGGGTGTGACCTGCTGAACTGTGTCCTGGAGCACTGCTGTGACTGCCTGGGGCTGGGTGCCCTGCCTGACCTCTTGCCCTGCAGCAGGTAATCGACACTCACCTGGAGTTTTTGAGATGTTAAGTAACAAAAACTAAACTGAATCCAGATTAGAGAAAGGAAGGACTTTATTTTTTAAGGACTTGAACAACCAAGTCATAATAAAGGGAGGGGGTTCCTTCCAGGCCTCAGAAACGCCTAGAACCAGGTGTCTGAATACCCCGGGCACAAGCTGACTCTCTCTCTCTCTCTCTCTCTCTCTCTCATTTCTCTCTGTGCTTCCTTTTTTCACAACAACTTCCTTCTCTCTCTCCTACTTTCTCCTACTGCAGACTGGCTTCCTGCACACGCTGGGGCAGGCTGACTGTTGGATCTTTCCCTTAGCTCTAATTTGGAAACCCTGGAGAAACATTTTGATTGGTCCATTTTGGGGTAGACCTCCCTCTGACCCGATCAGCCCAGATGGCATGTGCTAGCCCAACTCTGTCCCCGTTAGCTGTGATTCTAGAAGCTGGGCTCAGGGGGACAGGGCTGTACAGAGCAGGTGTGGCCATGGCCACCCTCTTTACAGTGTTCGCCCACAGGGACACAAGGAGCCCACCACAGTTTATGTTCACACATAGACCTTTCCTTTATTTGCTTCCTGTCCCAGCTTCAGAGTTGATTCCCTGATCACCCATCGCAGCCTAATCTCAGTAATTAACCTCGCTGTGCCTTCTGTGGATTTCTGTCAAGAAATCTCCTAAATTCCCAGAAGTGCCGGATCCAAATACAAAGCAAGCACCCACCATGAGCTAGGCATGGTGCAGGATCGGCAAGGCCAGGGTTGGGAGAAGAGCCGTGCCACAGGCTGGCACTCAGGCCTCATGCACAGTATTTAATACAAGGGTAAGAACAAGAGCCATGGGGCAAGCCCCTGGGCAGGGCTGGTCCCAGGGCTCCCACATCTTCAGGTGGGAGCCGAGGTCTGAGGTTAGCCCCTGTACATCCCTTGGTAACTTTCTCACACTTTTCATTTGGTGCACTTATCGTGGTTGAACTCGGCAGAGTGCAAGCGCGTCTGTTCCCTCCTGCCCTCCCCGCTTGGTGCCGTGAGCTCCACGAGGTTGGGCATTCTTCTTTTCTCCCTGCACGCCTGGCATCTAGCAGGTTGCCTGGCATGGATTAGCTACTCAGGAGAATGAATAAATGCATGGGGTGGTGGGGGGTAGGGCCTGGGGGAGTGAAACAGAGGAACCTACGCAAGACTCAGGGCAGGGAAGACGTCCTTGGCGCAATGCTGTGAGGCCTGGGATCTGATGCTCAGGTGAGAACAGTCTGGTAGAAAGGTGAGGAACGAAGCCTCACCTGGGGTAAGTCCTGTGGGCAGAGAAGTCACACGATGAATTAGTGCCAGAGCCAGGCCTAGAATTTGACCCTGCACTGCCCGGGACAGTCGGGAGAGCCCTTGGGTTTGGCTCTGTTCTGGAAGGATTATAGTAGGTCACTACGTTTTCAGCTCCAACATGAGTAAAATCATTATCCAAACACTTGCATTGAATCAGAGGGCTCTTAATATTTAATATTCCAGTGGCTCTCAAGGGGAAACTGTAATTGCTTGTTAGTCATAATGCAGCTGGCACCAAATTATGAAGCACAGACAGCACACTCGACGCGTGTGTGTGTGTGAGACAGACAGAGAGACACAGAGAGGAGGGGTGCATAATAAGAAAATGCAAAATAGTTTAGAAGGGTTCATAAAATAAATAAGTAAAAAAGATTAGGAAAAAAGAAAAGCAGGGAGTCATTTATTTAAATTATTTGATTGACCAGGAATGGAGTTAAAACCACAAATGGATCAAGGTGATGCTCTTAAAACCCAAAGAAAACCCTTTCACCGTCTGTGTTTGCTTAGAAGAGTTCAGTGCTAATCCAAACACAGTGTGAAGCTGCCTAAAATAAGTTTCAGGGCCCTCAGTGCAGCTAATGCCAGGAAGGAATCAAAAGCCTCCACCATCTACCCGAAGTTAAAGATGCTTTGCATGGCCAAACCCTTCTTACCTGAGTGGAAACACCAACGCATTAACAAATATTTAATGGGGACTTCACCACAGGCAGGCTGCTTACAGAGATGTCTCCAAACATGGCAGCCCATTTCTGTGGCTGTCCTGGAAGATCTGTCTCTTCATGTCCAATGATTGCGCCTTGGATCTGTTTGTCAGTTGCCGCATCACGGGGCTGGAGATTCTCCATCGAGAATTCACATCTCATCTCTCATTATTTGTCTTTTTCCTCCAACAGCCTCGAAATGGAGCATGAGCTCATGTTCTTTCTGCTTCTCCTTTTTCCGTTCCTTCTTCTTTTTTCACACCACGAGGGGTGGGTTGTGTAGGAGATATGGCTACAGATTGTCCAGCTCAACTGGACTCCTTCCAGAGTTGTCCTGTGGCCTAGAAAATTATCCCCCTATATACAAAACTGCCCCGAGGACACCGGGACCCTCTTGCCATTATAAAATGACATGCCTGGCATACGGCAATATTGGATGACTGAGTTCCTCTTTCTCTTCGACCCTGATGAGCTCCCCTCCTTTCTCACCCATTTTCTACACTGTGGTTCGGCCCTTAACAATAATATACTTAAGAGTGGACCGACCATTCGCTTGTAGTGACAGGGTTCAGGATACGCTACTCTAACATACGGCACCTTGGTGTATACAATATTTTAAGCTGAAGGAACTTGAAAAACACAGGTAGGAAGGATTCTCTGACCTTCCCCCAAAGCAGGTCACAAGACCCTCACGGGAGAGGTGCCCTCCCTATGCCGGGAGGAGAGGGGCATCCTGTCTCTAAGAGGGAGAGGTGCTGGAGGAACCTCTCCACACTAAACCAGAGTGGAACAACACTCTGGTTTAGCCATTTCTTTGGGTCTTCCTTTCCTTATGAAGGCCGTTGCGTCATGTAACGCTTACATTAAAAAAAAAGTGTATGCTTTTCTCCTGTTGATCTGTCCTTGTCGGTTTAATTTTCAGACCCAGCAGCGACCCTAAGAGGGTCAAGGAAAAGCTCTTTCTTCCCTACCTTAGTGTCTTCATTCATGGAGGCCAATATTTCAAATTGTCCTTTTGTTTGTTGCCAGGGGCGTTTTTAATAGCCCTGGGCAATGTGAGACTCTGGGTGGGTGGGTGGTGTGGCTTCATTTGGTGCAGGGGGTGGGGGGCTGTGAAGGAGCAGGTGGGAGAGGGCTCCTTGCTCACACCCTGGGGCAGCCTTCCTCACACACGCTCTGGGACCCGCCCGAAGGTCAGGTCATGTGGGTCCTTCAGAAAGCAGATGCTGAGATGGAATGAGACATGAAAAGATATTTGGGGGACACATCTATGAACAATAAAGAGGAGGAGTAGGTGGGGACAGCCTTCAGAGCAGGACCCTGATGGGACAGCTGAGAGAGGACAGAGGGGACGGAAGTGTTGGGCAGGAGGAGGGGCAGCTGGGCAGATGGGGAACCCGTGCCAAGGAACTAAAGACAGGAGAGCCAGATCGAGAAGCTAAACGTGGTTTTTGCTCCGATGGAAGACCCTGGGACCCTCCCTCAGAGTAACACACCCACTCTTACTTTAGAAACAGTCCTTCCAAGCCTAGGTGTCAGGGTTCTCAGCCCACAGCAAGGATGAGAAGGAAGATACGCTTTCAGAAGCAGATTCACCAACAGCGGCAAGAAGGACAGATGTGACTGCCTAAGAAATATAAACCCTACAAGGCAGGAGACAGAGTTCCCAGGAGAGTTGTGTGGGCCATTTAATACCAGGGCAAACTGACCGTGGAGCCCAGTTTCCCTGAAGGCATCATTGTATTAGAACAGCCTGGTAATTGATGTTCATAATGACGCTGAGTCATCCCCCGGAGGTGAATTCTGATCTGTGTGCACCCAAGCTGTTTCCGAGGACAGAGTACAGAAGAGAGCTGGGCTTGTCCCAGGTCAGGGTAAGAGGGGCTGCTCCTACGAGAACCTGGATCTGTTTTTGAAAGCCTTGATGGGTTTAGTAGCTCATAAAAGCATCGCTTTAAACCTAGAAGTGTTTTCCACTTCCTGTGAGGCGGATATTAAATTTCTCACTGGGGCAGGCTGTCACTTTGTCAGAGAAAGCCCCTAGCTGAGGGTACAGCAAGCACCGGGCTAGCGGAACACAGACTCCTGCGGGGACAAAGCCTGGACTGGCCCAGTTACAGATTTCTTAGACTGAGAAGTTAAGCCTTTTCTTGCCTTTGTAAATAAAGCATCTTTTTAAAAGCACTGATGTGTTCTTCCCGTAGAGGAGATTTTCTATTCCTCATCAGGGAGTGGATTGCTCTCTGTCTGTAAGATATTGCCTGTTCTTAGGAGTTGTGTATGTTCTGGAAGAAGCGGGAGATCCAGACCTGAGTTTCTGGGGGAATGGGAGGCCTCTGCAGACTTACACCTGGCCTCACAGGAAAGCAACGGCTGTGCGCAGGTAGTGGATACACTTGGGGGCAGGGTCATCCGAGTCCGAATACCCCAGAACACGGAGAGGTTGGGTTGCCACTTCCCAGTGTGATTTCATTGGTCCCACTCTTGCGGAGGAAGAGGGACTTCCCTGGGCGGTGTGGCCATGCTCCCTGTCAATCCTCCTGGCCTGAGACTCCACCAGGAAATGAGAATCAGAAAGGTGAACTTTAGACAAAGGGAGGAGGAAAGTCCCTTTTTTTTTCTCTGCACGTTTGTGTTCGTTTTTCCAGACCTCTTGTACAGCAGTTCAGGAGCTGGCACTCGTGTTTGGAAGTAGATAGAGAACCAAGCGTGGTTAGGGACTCTAAGGATAAGTCCAGGCTGAGAGCTCAGCCTGCAGCCACATCTGCTTGAAGGCGTCAGTTGTTCTTTGAGCTGTATTTTTTTTTTTCTGTCTCCAGAACAGCACTTGAGTAAAGTCTGGTTGAAACAGCACCTAGCCCCTGAGAGGCTTTGGGGAGAATAGGGAATGGGTGGGTCCCACAGTGACAGGAAGCAGCAAAGGTGGCCACAGCAGTGCAATGATGAGGGGCCACCAGCAGAGGGAAGAAGTGTGCAATGGAGTGGTGAGCTCTCCAAGGTGGTGACAGGCAACGGCAGTCATGGGGTGACACCCTGAGACAGAGTGGAGGCTTGGGGGACCTACCTGTACTTGGGCAGGTGGGAAGCAGCAGCAGGACCCTCCCAGAATTCTCTGGGGGACACATTGACAGGACTGGAGCCAGTACAACTTGCGTATTTGGTGGAAACCATCTCTAATTATGAACTGTTGGGCTTAAACATTTGGGGGACGCTTGGAATCAGAAGACTTGTGTTCAAAAACATACCCGCCTCTCCCTGGCTATGTGACCGACATCAGGCCACTCACCCAAAGCCACCTGCTCTAGGTTTCCTTACGGGACAAGAGAGCACCTAATATTCATCTTCCAGGCCTCGGAAGGCTTTTTGAAGGATAAGAAGAGGTGGAGCTCAAATATACTTTGTAAATGGTAGAATGCCATGCAGACATAAAGTATTCTTTTATCTTTGAAAGTTTTCCAATTAAAATGCTGAAACATTAAAAAATGTTGCTTTTACTGATAATCTTAGTCTCTAACAAGCACTCTGGGGGATTCTATCTGGCAGGTGTGGGAAACACAGGTGGCCTCTATTCCTGATTATTAGTTGCAGTGTCCCCTGACTCTGGGACTGTCCCTAGGAGGGACATGGAGGGACCGCGAGAGGGAGACTGAGATGGCATACCCATTGCTCACTAACAGGAAAAATAGAAGCTGCCTCTAAAGCAAATAAAGAAAATGCAGAAAAAGCAGCTCAGTATAGACCCAAGATAACCACATAGAGAAAAAATATATATTTTTTTTAAGTCACACAGTGACAGTTTAAAGGATGGTAACATTTGGGGTAAAAAGTCCTGAGCTGATGGATCCATCCATGCGGTCTTGTTCAATTAGCCTCAGGTCGATCAGCAGCCCTTTGGGGCAGGGCTCTGTGTCAGTTCAGGGCCAAATAGACATCCGCCTCCCTTTCGGGAGTGGATGTCTGGACAAGCAAACGCCCATGTGCAGAAGCAGCGCCAGGCCGGCGGAGCATAAGCAGTGCGGTCCCACCTCCACCTGGCCCGGTGCGGCAGTGGCCCTGAGCACGCATGGCTGTCAGCACTTCAGTGTCCCCATTGGGATGTGCCATTTGTGTCAAATACACACTGGACTTCAAAAGGCTGGCCCAAAAAAGCAGGATGTGATATACCTCATTAACAAGTTTCATATCATGGCATATGAAAATGTTTAAAAAAAATGTAATAATAGATTGTATTTAACCCAATACATTCCAAAGACCATTCCAACATGCCATGAGTTGTGTCGATGAGTTAGAAACCTCGTGTCTTTAGGAAAACTAAAATCCAGCCCCACGAAAGCACTGAAGCTATATAGTGTTTTCATTTTTAAATGGTTAGTGATGAAAAGTTAGCATTTTGGAGGTTTGGATTTTATTCTGAAAATCAATTTATTTATTCGGAACATTTGATTTTATTTTGAAAATTTGCTTAGGCCAGAAGTGAGGAAGCCCCTACACGCTGGTCCCCATGGTCCCTCCTTCTGGGTTGACTTGCTCACCCTGCAGTTCACTCGTCACCCACTTCTCTCCCAGGCACGTCCCCGGGGCTGAGAGCTGCCTGAGGTCTCACCTCTTATCCCCAAAGCCACACGGAGAAGGGTGCTGACAACATCAGGCTTGGTCCCTAGAGCAGTTCTACAACATGCTTCGTAGTTCCTGAGCAGAAAACATGTCATCCGAGGGGGCTGAGGGGCTCGGTCTTCAAACACAAAACTGACTTCCGCTTAGCATTGACATCCAGTCTTTCCAGTGTAAAGGGGGAGATGAGAAAGGCTTTGAGTGGCTGACCCAATGAGTTTCAGACAAGAATTTAAAAAAAATTGAAACTAAAGATTTTGAACACCTTTTTTTTTGTCAATTTATTGGCCATTCGTGCATCTTTTGTGAAGTGTCCATCCCAGTTTTCTGCCATTTTTAATTGGGTTGTTTGTCTTTTTATTGTGAATTAGTAAGCATTTGCTATGTAATCTGGATACAAGTTCTTTGTCAGATATATGTAATACGAGTGTTTCTTCCCAGGCCAAGGTTTGTTCATTTTCTTGATGGTATCTTTTCAAGGGCTGAAATGTAAAGTCAGATGGCATCCAACTTCTTATTTTTTAGTGGTTACATCGTGCTTTTCACATTCTGTCCAAGGACTCTCTGTCCATGCCAAGGTCATGAAGTTATCATCCTTCATCGTAGCATCTTTGGGCCTGTGTGTCTTACATCTGGGTCTACGATCCATGCAGCATTAGCTTTTGTATATGGAGTGAGATAGGGATTGAGGTTCATATTTTTCCCACACATTTATCGGTTGTTCTGGCAACATGGTTAAAAATACTTTCCTTTCCCCTTCGAATTAGAGCTAACAATTGGAAACAATCCAAATGTCATTGACAGATACATGAATAAATAAGTTGTGGTACATTCATACAATGGGACATGGCTCAGCAATTAAAAGAACACACACAGCAAACTGTGACCACATGCAACAACCTGAAGGAATTATTCAAAAACATTAGGCTGAACGAAAGAAGCTCAACACAAAGAGATTCTTACTGTACAATTCTACTGACATGACGTCTAGAACAGACCAAACTGATTCTGTGGTGACAGACAGCAAATCGGGGTTGCCTGGCTGGGGACAGGAATGTTTTCTGTACTGTTTGGGCTGTCGGTCCTAAAAGCATAGGCAATTGTCAAAATTAATCCATCTGAATACCCAAGGACTGTGCATTTCATTATATGTTAATTATATTTCAATTTAAAATACGTTGAAGAAAAGGGAAGAATTAGAATGTGAACCTCCCTGGACTGTGGCCGATCAACAGCAAATGCCTTCCCTCCCCAAAGACAGCTTGCTGGTGAGTGGAGGGTTGGGGCGGGGGGGCGTTGGGGGGGAGGATCCTGCAGCATGCTTTACCTCTCCGTGGTCCTGAGACTGAGGGATGGATTTTTCAAAACATTGCCTTGGACATTTGTGAAAGCCAGCTGAGTAAACAATGGGACCTTGGTGAGCTGTTTTTTCCCTCTCTGTGTTTGGAAATTTGAGCCTGGTGTATCTTTCTCAACCACATTTCATTTAGAAGATAATTTACACTTGCACAAAATCACGACTACAGCCCATCTGCTCAACAATTACGTAAGATCCCACACTCGTTAGAGAGTGTGATGGGCATTGATCTTGGTGAGCATTAGAACTTGAGTGCTTGGGATTCAAGTCCTTCTAAAATAATCTCCAGCTCCACCCAGCTACCAGGGCCTGTCACTGGGAACATCACAGTTTACATTCATTTTAGGGCAGTGGAATCGTTAGTGGCGGGGGTGGGCTTTCGATTCCCACTCTCTACACCAGATTTTCTACTGTGGTTAAGCGAGATTGCGTGACCAGGGGTGCAGGAGCATGAGCTGGAAGGAGTGCTGTTTGGTTCTTTATACCTGATGGTTTCATCACCAGGGATAATTCGTGAGTGAAACAGCTGAAACCGAAACCCGATTCATGTCAATGTGAGCATGTAAATGGATTAGGAATGGTGTTAACATACCTCCAGTGCTCTGGGTTTCACTCAGAGTAGCGGCGACTGGTTTATTTACAGCCTGCAGTGTGCTCATCTGGGCAGTGAGGCTGCTGCCCCAACGGTGGGCAGGGGAGGCCACACGCTGCAGACCGGTGGGCGAACGCTGACATCACAGTGCATGGGTGCAGCTCTTCAAAGTAGCCAGTGCCGAAGGAGCGGGCAGATGACAACAAAGCCTCCTTTTGTCTGCCAGAGTCCTTAGCCCGTCTGTTCAGTCCCTTTGCTCTTGTTTCCCCTGCCAGAGCTTAGGAAAGGAGGGGATGGAGAGACATGGTGACGTGCCAGGACCGGGGTTGCCAAGGCAGAGCCTTGTGGGAGGCAGGAACCTGGGAGGAGGCTGCAGCCACCAGATGTGGGGGCATTAGTGGGAAGCAGGAGCTGAGACCCACTGGGAAGGTGGCCTCTGAGGTGCCGGAGCCAAAGGACAGGCCAGGAGAATGGTCCTCGCACGCGAGAGAATGTGGAAGCTGGCATGGGGGCGGGGAGAAGGCGTGGGAAGCACCCTGCCCTCAGAGCAGAAATGATGCCAGGGAGACAGGAAGTGCCACCAGTACTGAGAGGAAGTCCTGGGCCTTGGGGGAGAACAGAACTCGGTGGCAGCTCTGAGAGGCCTGTGGGGGCCCATGAGTGCCCAGCCAGAAAGCAGGCCTGGGGAGTCTTCTGTGTTTACCCCTATGTCTTCTACTCCAGTTCATCTCCCAGGCCAAGTTCATATCCACCACTGGGGAGGTAAACCCCATGCTACCCAAGGAAAAAAGCTTCTATCTCCCAGGCCGAGTCTGTTTGTGTCAGTTGTGTGTGTGTGTGTGTGTACATGTCCTGGGGAAAAGTGAGTGGTAGGAAGATGCTGGAAGTCAGAGGTGTTACAGTGATGCTGTCTCTGCATGGGAGGAAACATGCTTCCCTGATCATCTGAGGCTGAATCTGAAAATTAAAGTGACAATGACAGATTGGCAGGAGAGTAGCACACAGGTTCATTTCATGTAAATTCTGCATAATGGGGGGGCCTTTCATAAGAAAATGAAGACCCAAAGAAATGGTTAACTGTGAGTGTTTAACCTGAGCGTACCATCGTGGAGGAGTGGGAAAGGGCAAAGGGAATGAGGTGGGTCGTGAACTTGGGAAAGTGAATGAGGCCTGTTGGGATTCCTCTCTCCATCCCTCTGTCTTAGGAGGTAAGGATGCTCCTTTTCTCGGGATATGGAAAGGCTGCCTTTCGTATGAGGGTCTTATCAGTGAGGGCTCTCCGACCTGTCATTTCTCTAATTCCTTCGTCTTGTAACATTCAATATGCCAAACTGCTGCACTTTTGGGGGAGCATGTCCTGAGCCCCATCATCTCCTGTCACATGGAAACATGAAGCAAAAGGAAAAGTTTGGCCCCTTCCACTAGTGGGGTCTTGACATATGTATTTGAAGGTGTGCATATTTAATTCAGAAGCACTTAGTAGTAGGTTTTTAGTCTCCTGAAGGCATTTTTTTAGCTATATGGTTTATCAATATTCATAATCTCTGTTTCTTGGGATGGGAGCCATTGAGTTCTCCCTCTGAGCGATCTTGAAATGTACAAGCTTTCATTTCTTTCACAGAGTCCTGCATTTGTTTTTCATTTCTATTAACTAAAGAAGTTAACTGAATTGGAAACTGGGGGGTCTTAAAAACAGGATGGTTCTTTCTATTAGTCAAATGTGGGGACAGAGGCCCTGGCTAGATTCTGAGTCTAAAAAGGTAGCTTGGGGCAGAGCCTTGGCACTTAGCACTCAGCACAGATGACTTCAGAAATGGCCTCAGTATCATGTCAGTGTCCCTTCCTCTCTCTCTGGCCTCCAAGTTCTGGGAGAAGCGCCTGGCCTAACCATCCCCCAGGTCCCTGCCTCGGGCGGTGAGGGAGCACATTCGAGCATGCAGCTGCTCTCTTCTCAAAGTATCTCAGTGTCGTCAGTGCATTCCTATGACAATGTCCGTTTATTGAGCATCTACTGGGTGCTGGCTAGGGTAATGCAGGCTTTACAAACATAACCTTGTTTAGTGCTCATGCAGACCCCAGAAGTAAACTTCATCCCCATTTCAGATGCACTGAGACTCAGAAAGCAAGAAACTTGCTGGAGATCAGAGTTGAAATTCATATTTAAGACCACACTATTCTAAAGCCTGTTCTTTTTCTTGTACACTATTCAGATTTCTCTATCATAAAAGCTTTTTAGTTCTCAGTAGTTTCCTATTAAAATTAAGTGCCCTGGAACAGTATGAACCCCTAAGAGCTAATGTCTCAGTCATGCCAACTGAAATACAGCTTGGAAGCAAATGGAGAATGAGTCTAGACAATTATCAGGGGACAGCTGAGGGGCAAGTAAGTAATAATCAAGAGAGAGAAAGGAGAGAAACTGTGATTGCGATTGTTTTGTTCTGGTCTGCAGAAGTTCGGGAAAAGTCACAAAATAAATATGAAGGAGTCACTTGTGATTCTTCCCTGGCAGTTTAGCAGCTGACCCCTATTCTCATCTTTTGGGTTCCTCACTTACGAGTTTGGTGGCCCAGCTTCCATCATGGAAGATATAGATATTCACTTCCCAGTCTGCCTTGCAGCTGGCATTAGCACATGGCCTAGAACCTTCTGATCAGATCAGACACTCCATCTGAGAGTTTCAATTGGGACCACTCTGGAGTGGCAGCAGTTTTGCCTTCCTGGGCCAAAGGTGGCAGTGCACTCAAGGCACTGCTACATGCAACCTCTAGGACAGGGTGGCCTTGGCAGACCAATTCTGCAGCAGGTTCTAGGGCCTGTTCCTAAGTCTTTCACCCTGAGCATGAGTCTTTGGCCCCTCCAATAATTCTGTGAACCACCCATTTCTCTCTCTCTCTCTTTTTAAAATAACAACTACATTGAACTAACTTTATATAGCATAAAATGCATCCTTTTAAGGTGTACAGTTTGGTGATCTTTAACACAGGGGTGTGCAAAACTAGGTTTATAGTTGGTTGTGAGTACATGAAACACAGAGTTAATAAAGCTATTGTAATAATCATAACCTGTACATCTATTTCCACACAAACAGCTGTGAACATGTTTTGTCCATGCCTGAATAGTCTCAGAGTTGTGTAACCATCAAACCTATCTAATTATAGGCTCTAATAATCTCCCCCAAAATACATACCCATTAGGAGTTACTCCCCAATCCTTCCTTCCACAGCCTTTTACAACCACTTCATCTCCATGAATTTACCTGTTCAGGACATTTTATATAAATGGAATCATACAATATGAGGCTTCTTATGTCTGACTTTTTAAAGCTAGCATGCTGTTTTTAAGGTTCATGCATGTGGTCACATGGAAATATCATGTGCAAGTTTTTGTGTGAACACACATTTTCAGTTCTCTTGGGTATATACTTAGGAGTGGAATTGAAGAATCATGTTGCCACTCTGTACTTAACTTTTTGAGGAGCTGCCAGAATGTTTAACCGAGGCTGCACCATTTTGCTTTCCCACCAGCTATGCACAAGGGTTTCAATTTGTCCACATCCTTGTCAACGCTTTCTATTTTCTGTCTTTTTTATTTTAGCCATCCTCGTGAGTGTGAAATTGTGGGTCTGATTTGCATTTCCCTAATAACTAATGATGCTGGGCATCTTTTCATGTACTTACTGACCATTTGTATATGTTCTTTGGAGAAATATCTGTTTAAATCTTTTGCCCGTTTTAAATTTTTTAAAATGTTATTGTAAGGTTTTATTAAATTTTTAATGTTGAGTTGTAAACTTTCTTTGTATTTTCTCAATACAGGTCCCTTATCAGATGCGTGATTTGGAAATATTTACTTTCACTTTGCAGATTGTCTTTTCTTACTTTCTTGATCATATCCTTTGAAGCACATACATTTTCTTCTTCAATTTTGATAAAGTCCAATTTATCAATTTTTTCTTTGGTTGCTTGTGTTTTAAGGTGTCATATTTAGGAAACCACTGCTTAATCAGAGGTCACAAAGATACTATGCTTTATTCTAAATGTTTTATAATTTTTTTACATTTACGCCTATGATATATTTTTAGTTAACTTTTGTATATGGTGTGGAGTAGTTGTCAAAATTCATTCTTTTGCTGTGGGTATCTAGTTGCCCTAGCACCATTTGTTGAAAAGACTATTCTTTCTCCATTGACTCGTCTTTCTAACCTTGCCCAAAATCAATGAACTGTGAGTGTAAAGGCTTATTTCTAGACTGTCAGTTCTATTGCTCTGATCTATTATTAAGTTTTTCTTTATTCCAGTGTCTCCCACCAAAAGTACAACAAAGTCAAGAGTCAAGCGAACAGCAGCAGAGGAATTCTTAGCAACGGGAGAACCTGATGAGTCCACCAGGAACCCCATGGAGTCTCAGAGAGCACGTGAGCTTCCCATGATACCATTTCTAGACCCTAAGAGGTGCTAAAGAATTTCTGATGCATTATTGGAAGAGGCTGGGAGACTTGGAGGGTAACGGACCAGACTTTTTTTGTACTCCCTATTACATACCAAAAAAGGGACAAGCAAGCATTTGTGCTCAGTGGTTAACTTGGACACATTCTTTGTGCTCCAAACAGTGTAGAGAGAGAGATTCTAGTTCTGTATAGGATGTGTATAGGACCTGATTACAGTTTTGCTTCGATGTTGGCCACCGAATACTTCTCTAGATATGTCCTACTCTTCATGTGCCTATTCCCTCTTTTCCCAGAAGGTCTCAGATGCTCAGTCCCAGCCTCTCCCAGGCTCCACATTGTGCTGGAGTCCACAGTGCCACTCCGCCAATAGGTGAGGGCTAATTCTTCTCGTGCCTCGGGCCCTCTCTCAGTCATCTTCAGTCTGGTATTCCCAGGTGTGTTAGTTTCCTGTTGGTGCTGTAAGAAATTACCACCAACTTGGTGGCTTAAAACAGCTCAAAATGATTCCCTGATAATTCTGGAGGTCAGGAGGCCAGAGGTTTCACTGGACTAAAGTTCAAATGTGGGTAGGGCTATTTCCTTTGGAAGATAATCTGTTTTCTTGCCTTTTCCACTTCTAGATGCTGCCTACATCCCTTGGTTCACATTTCCTTCCTCCGTCTTCAAAGTCAGCACTCTCTCTTCCATGGTCAAATCTCTCTCTTCTTCCCTCTTAATAATGACACTTGTGATTACATTTAGGGCACATCCAGATGATCCAACATAATCTATCTGAAAATCCTTACCTTAGTCCCATCTAAAAAATTCCTTTAACTATCAGGTAACATTTGTAGGTTCTGGGGGTAAGAATGTGGATATCTTCGGGACACTGTTATTCAGCCTACCACACCAGGTATGACCTCTATGGGTTGCACTGGCTGATTGGAGCTGGAGTCTCTGGCCGGTGGGGTGTCTGCCAATTGTCTATATTTGGACTATATTTTGACTCTGGCCAGTTGTCAAATATTCTGAATAGTGTCCTGTTATCAGCCCTCTTTGTTGGGGTTGATGAGTAAATACGAATTGGTGGGAGGCTGAAATACACAGCTAGCAAGCTAAAAAATGTGTGGAACTGATTGGGGCCCAGCTGTAAAAAAATCACGTGGGAGTCATGAAAAGGAAAAGCTTCCACAAGAACAATCCAGAAACAGAACAGTGATATTAGCCCAAAATAGCAGAGACAGTTAAGACAAAAGCCACTGGAAAATAAAAGGCAAAGTGTCTTGACCTGCTGAGCAGATAATAAACAACCTGACAGAAGGCTTTCTGGAGTTTCAATCTGACCTGGATCCCATGTAGATGGACAGCCTGGAGACCCAACCATAAGGGCTTGTTTCTGCACAAGAAAGAGAAAACTGGGGCTGGCAGAAGCAACCCAGAACTGAGCATGCAGACATGGACCACTTGTTTCCTACGCAGGTCCCTGAACTGGAACTGGGAGCTCTGGCTTGCTCCCCTGGCAGTGATGTGCTTCCCAGAGAGCAATCGCCTGACTAACCAGCTGCATCAGAGTCTTTGGGAAAATGCCGGATCTAGACCTCTTCCCTTAATAATTAGAATTTCTGGAGGCACAGTCCTAGAATCTACATTTATTTATTTAAAAATTTTAATGGATTTTAGAAAGGGAGAGACAGACAGGTTTATTGTTTCACTTATTTATACATTCATTGGTTGCTTCTTGTAATGTGCCTTGGCTGGGATTGAACCTGTGAATTGGTGTTTGGGGATGATGCTCTAACCAACTGGGCTACCTGGTCAGGGCTAAAATCTGCATTCTAGAAGATTCTAGAAGAGAAATGAAGAAGAGATAATTCTTCAGTACTGAAGTCCCCAGGTAGGAGTATTGTGACTGGCATGTTTGACGAGGCTCAAGAATACTGTATTTTCATAGGATTTTGTACAAATTGTTTGAGTCACCCATGAGTGTAAGTGAGATAATCATGACTGTCATCATGGGAAAAGCCCTCAGAATCATGGAAGACTAAGAGGGCACATAGGTTTCTACTCACTAACCAGCTGGGATTGATTGGTAGTGGCTGCCTGGGTTGTGGTATTGAGATAAATTATCTGTCCTTGCCTGGGCTTGGGTGAGAAGACTGCAATGATTCATTAGCAATGTCTGCCATTGCCACAGGTTGGAAGGGTTGTGAATGTGTGCCTACTACTTACCATTTCTCCTAGAAAGACCTAGCTATCCCTTCCCATTTTATGATGAGGCCTAGATACATACGTGCAAAGACTGGATGGAAACATAGATGCACATTTTAAGGAACAAAAATAAAACACATCCTTTGAAACATTTCTCTAGATAGCAGCTTCCCAAATCTCCATGAGCAGCACGTGGCATTGTCTCACAACTTTTTAAATGTCTCATTTCAATAAATTCCTTTTGGCACAATTTAAATCCAGCCCCTTTCATTCTACTCACAGAAAAACCGAACAGCTGCTCCTGCTCTCCTATTCAATATGCTTCCCTATTTTTAAGAAGTTAGTCCTCCAGAAAAAAAAAATCATGAGACCCTTCTATTTTAATGAGTTACTTGTTTGGTGGATTGGCATTTTTCCTCCCCCAAACTCAAAATTCTTGGTTACACAGATGAATTAAAGTAGAACACTGAGAACAGAAGGAATTCAGATATCACCCTACTCTCACTTCTCACAGATGGCACAAGTGGCCCAGGGAAAGGGTGGACCTGGCTTGCCCATGCAGCAGGATCACAAGTATTCTATAGCTTATTTCAGAATGACTTAATATGGTCATTCATTCTCACCACAACAATACAATGATTGGCATGTTCTGAATTGATAGAATAATCCCAGGACAAAACATGGGTTCGAGTTCCTTTTTCCATACACATCAATGGCTTTATATCTCCAGTGCCAGAGGGTCTTTTGGCCAGAGGGCTTCAGAGCCACACCTGGGGTAGACCAGAAAAATTGGAGGATCAAATCCCCAGGAGCAAGCCTTAGCCACTCAGGGAAGGGGATGGGAGTTTAAATACCCCTGAGTCCCCATCCCTTCCTTGAGGGGACAATTCTGAGGCATTTGTTCCCTCTGCCTCAACACGGCTCCTCAGCATGACCAAGTACCACTTGCCGCACCAGCAACCCCCGCATTGATGTCCCCTTGCCCTGTCTCACTGCCCTACTCCCTCCTTGAGCAGTCTGCCCTCATCTTACACCCAAATCCTTATCTCAAAAGATTTTCCCCCACTTTGGGGGGAAATTTAACAAAGACATGTTTCAAGGAAATATAGTCGATAATATTATAACTATGTATGGTGCCATGTGGGTACTAGAAATATTGGGGGGAATGCTTTGTAAAGTATATGAGTGCCTAACCACTATGTGCATACCCAAAGCTAATATAAAATAATACTGAATGTAAACTTTCATTTAAAAAATTCAGGACTTCCCACCAAGATGGAGGTATAGGTAGATACGCTTTGCATCTTCACACAACCAAAAAGAAGGAAAACAACAAATTTCAAAACAAAAACTAACCAGAACTGTCAGAAAATCGAACTGTGTAGAAGTCTGACAACCTAGGAGTCAAAGAAGAAACATTCATCCAGACTGGTAGGAGAGGTGCTGCAATGCAGTGAAGTGGGTTGCCCCACCCTGGCAAACACCTAAGGCTTTGCCCCTTACAATGTAACAGGTGCACTGAGATAAAAATATGGCCAAAATGAAAGAACAGATCAAAGCTCCAAAAATAGAATTAAGCGATGAAGAGATGGCCAACCTATCAGATGCAGAGTTCAAAACACTGGTGATCTGGATGCTCACAGAAATGGTTGAGTATGGTCGCAAAAGAGAGGAAAAAATGAAGGCTATGAAAAGTGAAATAAAGAAAAATATACAGGGAACCAACAGTGATGGGAAGGAAACCAGGACTCAAATCAGTGATTTGGAGCAGAAGGAAGAAATAAACATCCAACCAGAACAGAATAAAGAAACAAGAATTCAGAAAAATGAGGAGAGGCTTGGGAACCTCCAGGATAACTTTCAACATTCTAACATCTGAATCATAGAGGTGCCAGGAGTAGAAGAGGAAGAGCAAGTAATGGAAATTTTATCTGAAAAAATAATGAAGAAGAACTTCCCCAATCTGTCAAAGGAAATAGACTTCCAGGAAGTCCAAGAAGCTCAGAGCATCTCAAAGAAGTTGAACCCAAGAAATTACACACCAAGGTGCATCATAATTACATTACCCAAGATGAAAGATAAGGAGAAAATCTTAAAAACAGTAAGAGAAAAGGAGACAGTTACCTACACAGGGGTTCCCATTAGGCTATCAGCTGATTTCTTAAAAGAAACCTTGCAGGCAAGAAGGGGTTGGAAAGAAGTATTCCAAGTCATGAAAGGCAAGGACCTATATCCAAGATTGCTCTATCCAGCAAAGCTATCATTTAGAATGGAAGGGCAGATAAAGTGTTTCCCGGATAAGGTCAAGTTAAAGGAGTTTATCATCACCAAACCCTTATTATATGAAATGTTAAAGGGGCTTATCTAAGAAAAAGAAGATGATCAAAGTTGAGCATCTTCTTTATGAACAGTAAAATGACAACAAACTCACAACAATCAACAACCAAACCTAAAAAAAAACAAACTAAGCAAACTACTAGAACAGGAAAGAATCACAGAAATGGAGATCACATGGAGGGTTATCAGCGGAGAGAGGGAGGGGGAAGAATGGGTGGAAGATACAAGGAATAAGAAGCATAAATGGCAGATACCAAATGGACAGGGGGTGGTTAAGAATAGTATAGGAAATGGAGAAGTCAAAGAACTTATATGTACAACCTGTGCACATGAACTCAGGGCTGGGGGGATGCTGGCAGGTGAGGTGTGGAGGGGAATAAAGGGAAGAGAAAAGTGGGACAACTGTAATAGCATAATCAATAAAATATATTTAAAATAAAAGTTTAAAACTAATTAAACTGTACATTTTAAATAGGTGAGTGTATTGTATGTAAATTATATCTCAACAGAAATGATTTTAAAAGTTTATGAATGCATTCCCTTTGATCCAGCAGCTCTGCTTCAGGGATTTGTGGTACAGAAACATGCGCACAACTGTGCAAGGAAGTGGGAAGTCAGGAGTTGTCAGAGCTTTGTTTTAATAGCCTCTTCTTCTGCATTAAATTGCACTACGATCATGGCCTTAGATAATGCCAAGCTCTTGATTTTATTCTTGTTATCTGGACTCATTTCCAGTATCTCGCATCTCTGCATGGAGCCCCAGAGAACTGATTGCCGTGGGGTTTTCAGACTTAATTCATGGGCCTGTGAGGGCACTGGGGACGGTGTCCTTGCCCCAGGTAACCCAGGAACTGGCTGAGGTTTCGTACCAGATGTTGTCTGGAACACAAAACAAAACGCCTGTGCCACCAAACAGACCCAAGGCCTGAACAAACAGAACAAACCAATCTTTCCACCCTATAAAGGACATGTGGAGGAGGGGAAGGGGTGGAAGAGAATCCGTTCAATTTCTGGACCAATTTATATTTGTTTGAAATGATTCTATTAGCTCAGAACCATTTAGTTTTTACAAAGAGTATGTATGAACCATCTTAGAATACATCCCAGGGACATCTTGAACAACATTAATGAGATAAATGGCTGTAGATAAAAATTCCACATCCCTACCCCCTCGATCTAAAATGTAGAGAATTTGAAAGACTGGAAGAATAAAAAGTGTTGCTAATTCTTATCTGGTTTTAATCATGGAATTAAGGTGAACAAAAACTGAAATGTGTGAAGAACTCTGTAAAGATTTATTTAGTCTTGAGAACAGAGTTTCCAAAAGGCAATTCTTGTAGCAATTCATTAAGAAAATTAGCCTGGTTGTAAATATTACTTATTGACTCCTTCCTCCTGTAACTCTGTTATTCACACACAGAGTACATTCATATTCGGAAGCCGAAGAGGAAAACAACATATGGTCGACAAAAGGCACGTACCCAGAGCAAGCTTTTTCAGAGAGCTGTTCCTCCTGTCCTGAAAGCAGTTCTGAAAGCCTCACACGATGGGATGGGCGCTATCCAGGCCAGGGTCTGCAAGCCGCAGGGGCAGGTGCTGCACCTGCCCAGGTGCTGCAGGGTCAGGGGCCATGAACTTCTTTCCCACATGCTCTGAAGTCCCCTCTTTCCCCTTCTGGCTCAGTTCCACTGGGGCCCTACTGACATGTCTCAAATAAGTCACTGACTGTTGATCAGTGCTCACGAGGAAGAAACTTCCAGCATTTATGGTTGGAGGGGGAAGTGAATAATAAATCAGCAGGTGAGTGAACCTGCTGATCACATGCTAAAACGCAAGATTTTCTGACGTCTTCTCTCATTTCCCTGCAAGGGTACTGTGAAGGTGCGCACGTAAACACACAGTCGTGTGCGTGTGCACACACGTGGAAGCGGGCCTGGAGTCAGCAGAATGGAATTTCGCTGCTTTGCTGCCCCGAACTGTATGATTTTGAACACCTCCGCATAGTGAGACCTCAGCGTCCTCTTTTTATAAAAAGAGGGGGTGCAATCAGATGCTCACCGGGGGACCAGGATGCACCTCCCGCCATTGAGAGCAGAATTCCTCCAGGGGGTTAGAAACAGCCCGAACTCACGGAGGGCCTCTGGCGCGCGGGGCACCACCAGCGCCTGTTTGGAATTCTAACTGCCCCGTGGGTGGCCTGTCACCCCACTCCACCCCCACCCCCGACAGGGGCCAGCCGCGCGGGGAAATCGCCATTCCATTTCACATGGCCCTTTCCTCTGCAGAGCACCTTCCCGTGCTCATTCAAGTGCCTGTGATTAATGTCAAAGTTCAATGAACAGTAGTTGCAGTCGTTAGCAGATAATCACTGGGAAGGAAGGCATAGACGCTGTGCTGGGAGAATGTTTTAAGGGCTGACTTTCCAGGCTGAGGCCTGCGAAGATTAGAATTATTCTCCCCGAAGAATAATTCTCTCCCTTCCCAGTCAGGGAGCCCACGTGCCTCGCAGAGCCTTCCTCTGCGTCCTCTAGATGCCGAAAGGAAGCTCACCAAGGAAGGAAGGCCCGCTACTTTCCCACCCAAATAAAGAGCAGCTCGCACAAAAAACAGGTCCCGGATACCCATTGCGGCACAATGGACTGATCCAACATGTGCTGGCTTAAAACAGCAACCATTTTATTATATTTCCCAATTACGTGGTTCTGGGATTGGGGCAGGGCAATACACGGTTGGGTAATTCTTCCATTACAGGTGTTATCCATGCAGGTCATTTAGTAATTGCTTCCCCAGGCTGGCGTTGAAGGGGTTCCAATATGGCTTCTCTCGCGTGTCTGTTGCCTTGGCAACGATGGCTGGAGGCGGGGCTCAGCTGGGACTGTTGACTGGAGCACATGTTTGAGACCTCGTGGGGCACGGCAGTTTTTGGGTGGTTAACTCCTTACTCAGCTGCTTGGGGTTCCCTCAGAGCGTTCCAGCAGGCCAGGTAGAAAGTAAGGCATCTCATGATTGGGCCTCAGAGGTTCCAGAATGTCCCTTCCTCTGCGTTCTAGTGAAGAAGGAAGTTACTAAAGTCAACCCAGATTCCTGCGGTGATGAACGCAATCCCACCTCTCAGCAGGAAGAGCAGCAAAAAATTTCGGCAGCTGTTTTAACCTGCCACACTCACCCCACCCCTAAAAAGAATGTCACCTATAGCAGGTCCAGTGGGTGTCCAGCCACTTTATAGGACTGACTGCCTCAGAGTTCTCGTGCCCAGTCAAGGACACAGGGCTTTCACCTCCAGGCCCACAGCACTTAACCCAAATGCTGGCGACGTAACTCTAATGGCCAAATCCTGCGGTCTATTTTCACTTTGCTACTCTTCCTTCTTCTCATCATTCTTCTACTTTTTGTATTAATAATAAATAAATGTATTTGTCTTCGCCTGTTTGAGCTGCTCCAACAAATATACTAGAAACTAGATGGCTTAAACAACAGATGTTTATTTCTGACAGTTCTGGAGGTTGAGAAGTCCAAGATCGAGGCACTGGCAGACCCAGTATTCGGTGAGGGTCTGCTTCCTACTTGTTTGTAGGCAGCTGCCTCCCTGCTGCCTTCACATGGCCAAGAGAAATGTGTCGTCAAGTCCCTTCTTATAAGGGCACTCAGCCTATTCAAGGGGGCTCCACCCTCATCACCCAATTACCTGCCAAGGCTCCACCTCCAAATATCATCACATTGGGAGTTAGGCTTCAACATATGAATTTTGGGAGGACACAAGCATTCAGTCCATAGCAGCATTCTTTTTAATCAGAAAGTAACACGTGTTTATTGTAGAAACATATCATAATGTCACAATCTGGAGATAAGCCCAGGTAACACATCCTTCTATTCTCTCTGCTGTGCATACATATTTACACTTGTAGTGTACATGGTTGGGATCACATTACATATAGTTCATATCTTTTAATAAAATCTTCACTTGAGGACATGTTTATTGATTTTAGAGAGAGAGGAAGAAGGGGAGAGAGAACTATTGATCAGTTGCCTCCCATATGCACACTGACTGGGGATTGAACTAGCAACCTAGGTATGGACCCTGAGTGGGGATTGAACCTACAGCCTTTTGGAGCATGGGATGATGCTCCAACCTATTGAGCCACCCAGCCAGGGCCATTGGTTGATTCTTGTCTGTGCCCGGACCAGGGATCCAACCCACAATATTTGGCACATTGGGATATAACCAACTGAGCTGCCCAGCTAGGGCTCTTGCATCTGTTCTAATGCTCACATATGATACAGTTACATGGGGTGCCATAATTTATTTTACAATGTCCTAATTGTAGTTTATTAGGTTTTTTTTTAAATTTTGATTTTGGTAAGTAGTACTCTGAACATGTTCACACACCAAACATTGTCTACATTTTTTATTTGTTTAAGGGAGATTCTGGGAAGTAGAATTCATGAGTGGAATCCCCTCACCTAGAAATTCCCCCTTCCCTTGACTTCTGTACCACTTTCCCCTTTCAGATCCCATTATCTCTTAGATAACCGGTTCTTAACATAAGCCTTCATCTTTTCCTCTGGCTGTTAAAGCTATATGGAGTTTAAAATCCTAGGAAAAGAAATTAAAAGATTATTTTCAACTGGCAAAAAGTATATTCCTAATTAACCCAAAGAAGTAAATGGAAACATTAGTAAAGTTTATTTAAAAGTTCAATGAAATGTCTGGTTATAAGAAACATCTCCAAATTTTAGTACTATGTACAAAAAGAAAAATATAATTAAAATAGCATAATGTTCATAAAAACAGACTAAAATATAAAATGTTCAAGAATCATATAATGCAATTGAAGTAAAATATCACCATGTACCTTAAAGGAGGGAGGAAATACGATAAAAACAATAATTCTCTCCCATTGTAAATCAGACTTTTAATGCTATTCTGATTAAAATTCTAACTGCATGCTTTTTAGAACTTAACATTTATTTGGAAAAAAACTAAAATTTATTTGGGAAAAATAAAGAGAATATTGGTAAAAAGAACAGTGAGAGACAATTAGTTTTACCTGAAATTCTATTTTTTAAAATACCAGTTAAAATGATATTTTGTGGGACTTTCTTTAACATATAAACATAGACCCACAGAAAAATACAAAATGGATTAAGTTCTACTGTATGTATAGTTTTTATTTTATTTTATTTATTGATTTTTAGGGAGAGAGGAAGGAAGAGAGAGAGAGAGAGAGAACATCAGTATGTTATTCCACTTATTGATGCATTCACTGGTTGCTTCTTGTATGTGCCCTGACCAGGGATCAAACCTGCAACCTTGGTGCATCAAGACGATACTCTGACCAACTGAGATACCTGGCCAGGGCCTGTATAAATTTTAATATGTAAGAAATCAAACAAAATTAATGAACAGATAATAGATCATTATTCTTAAAACGGTAGCTAGATGTCAGTAAATAAAAAATTTAATGCATCAAGATGATACTCCAACCAACTGGGCTACCTGGCCAAGGCCCGTATAAATTTTAATGTGTAAGAAATCAAACAAAACAAATGAACAGATAATAGATCATTATTGTTCAATGGTAGCTAGATATCACTAAGTAGGAAATTTAATTAAAACTACACACTTCTCACCAGGAATATTAAAGAATAAAAAAAAGTTAATTGTGAAGACTTACAAAAATAGGATACAGAAAGAGACTACTAACGAAAGAGACTAATAAATATTTTTTCAAGCAATAAAAGTACTTGCCCTCAAAAAGGACGTTTTAAATAAACTCTTAGAAGAGCAAGGGAGAAGTCTATTCTATCTGTGACTTTTAAATGAGAGAATTTTTTATTTCATGATCTGAAGAGTGCTAAAAATTTTCACACCTCTGGATCCTGGGGAGCCATAGATGTTTACTTTCAGGGAAATGAGGGGTACACAGAATTGGTGAAGCCTGCCTGTAGACCTTCCTACTGGTGACAGGGAACCTGTGCAGCTTCGGGCAACAGCATCTGAAACAGTTTTGGCAACCAGCTTGGTGTGCAAAGCTTTCGATTCCACAATAAAGCGACTACTACCCCAGGCAGACACCAGCGTTTCTAAGGAGCTCAGGGAGGTGGAGAGCAAGGGAGGGCTGTGTAGGTGGGTAACAGGGAGATCCTTGGGGGAAATTTTTAGAGCTGGAATACAGGTTCAGAATGTTTCTACATCATGCTTCGTATAGAATTCCAGTGGTGACCCTGAACCTTGGGAGCTCGGGTGGATGAGCTGTGATGGGAAGAGAAGCGAATTCCCACTAACTGTGACTGGCAGGGAAGCTGCATGTGATCCACTGGATGTTATCCTGGAGACTTTGTTGGGGGGGGCAGTCAGTGCCTGCTGCACTGAGAACCAGGCTGGGTCATGTCCAAGTTGACCCCAGCAACAATTCTGTGCCAACTGGGGGGCAGAACACTGATCAATTTCCTTTATTGTTTTGAAAAGGGAGAGAAAAGTGAGAATATATATCCTGTACCATTTCTGATCCCAGTACACATCTTTAAAACATGTAACAGCTTCGCCTGTAAGAACAACACATATTTGAGGAAACCTCTCTCTCTTTATGTATCAAATATATCAGATACAGTCTTAGCACCATGAGTTATAAGAGAGGGTGCTATTTTAAATGCACATAGGGGAGTTGACTATATAAGGGAAGCCTGTGGTGAAACCATTTGTGAAGCAAATAATCACTCCCTGAAAAATCTGTCTCTAAATCTGGATTTTCATATTCTGTATCAGATTTGCCTGAACGAAGTGCTCTCTACAAATTTATCTTGTGTTCAAATTAGAATTCATCTGCATCCCTGCAACCTTTAAAATATCACTTCTATAGCAAGTCACCAAGTGGATATTTTAACAGTCCAGCGCCATCCACAACTTTAGCTCTTTTTTTTTTGTTGTTGGCCTTTTATCCATACATCAGAAAATGTACCTATCTTGTTGAACAGAGGTATGTTCTGTTTCTTTGTAGAAATCTTAGGGCTTAATCAACAAAAGAAGGGCACACATGGCAGTTCATATTAAGTCTCACTGTAATCAGAGAGATGTAAATGAATGTCCCCTGGACATTAGTCTCTTCCGGGTTGAAGTTCTGGGCTAGGTGACAAGTTTGAGAAGAGAGACCTCAGGGCACCCCATGCCCTTTCTTTAAAGCAGAACCATGCATGAGTACCTTAGCGGCAGACTGGAGAAAGGCTCTGTCAAAACGAATGCTAAGTAGTTTTAATGCGTGAAAAGGAAATGTTATTTGGAAAAATAAAGTTCTTACTGCTCTGAGCTATTTTTTCACAGTGGTAGGGCTCAGAGTGCTGGAGAGAGTACTTTGAGGTCACTAATCCAGCCACGTTATTAGTAATTTATTTGCTTTAGCACATGAGGGAGATAATGCATCCCCTGGCCCTGTGGTCCAGGTGGTCAGCTCCGCCAGCCATGATTTGGAAGGGCTGCTGAGCCAGAGAGCCACGTGGGCCGCGGCTGGGTGGGAGGAGGCCGCCCTTCTGCAGCTGCTAGAGCAGCTGGGATGGAGGCTTCTCTTTTTGTCTGGTTGAAGCAAATTTCCAGCTTTAGCTGACAGTCATGTATTCTGCAGCCCAGACCCGCTGAATCCATATGGGAATGCTCTCAGATGCCCAGAGAGCCCTTCTTGGTGCAAGAATACATTTTAATTTTCAATGGAAGACCTGATTGAGCTCGCTGCTCATTTTAAGGTGATGTTCATGGTATCACCTAGTTCCCCAGGCACATGATCACAGGGCCATAGGGCTGTGTGTGTGTGTGGTGTGGGGGGCACAAGAGTCACATTTTAAAATCTAAAGAGGATACCTGTGCACTGTCAGCATATTCTGTGCCAGGTTATGAAAATGAACTCTCTACAATGGAAGACAATAAAGCTTAGTAAATTCCCGTGAAGCGTGAATCTCCCTTATCAGTCTAACTTAGATTAACTGGGTAATCTGTCAATCATCAATATTTACTCAATATCTCTTCAATTGTCAGTCTTAATGGAGGAGAGCAATGCTATGGTCTGCCTATTTTGGACACATAGATGTCTGCTGAGTACTTCTAGTTGATTAGTATACAAATCAGTGGTTGAGCCAAAATAAATCACCCACTAGTCATCTGCAGAGTCGGACTATATGAAATGATGTTCTCTCACAGCTGGTGTGTCTTTCTTTTAATTGTTTTACTTGGGCTATTAATTGTTTTAATTAAACAATTGTTTAATTGTTTTAACTGTTTAAATGAGCTTGCATTTCCCAGAATGCACCAGTTAATACTACAGAGAAGAAGCCAGGAAATGTGCTTGTGAGAACAGGAATTGAATTTGGGAGTAGCATTTGTACCTTTCCCTGGGGAAGGCAGAGGCAGCTGGTTTGTGTCCCATGAAGAAATCTGCTTTGCTCACACGATGGCTGCACTTTGATTCCAACATGCAAAAAAGTCTCTCCTACATTCCTTTCTATCAGTTCCCCTAACAGGCAAGTGATAGCCTTTTACGTGGTTACCAATTAATGGATAAGTCAGAGACCAGTGCAATTACCCCTATGGAAGGGCAGGATTTAAATCACTCTAGTCCAATTTCTAACGAGAGGAGAGGAGAGTCCAGAATCTTGATGTGTCTACTCAGGATTCCCCAGAACTATGGTAAGTCCAAGCTCTTCCCCAAGTCATCCCTCCTCTCTGCTGCCCCCTGCTCTGCTCTCTTACCAATAGATCTTCTCTGCAATGTGCCAACTGCTTTGCACCCCCTCAACGTTTGTCTTCACTCATTCATTCAGTAGCGGGCTACACCTTGGGTTGGATGGTCAGGCCTGAAAAGCGGTGATTCTGGTCTGACATCTCAAAGGTGAGTGTTGCCAATTGGGTTCCTTGAGGAACAGACTCTGGGACGGAGACTGGCACACACAGTGTTGATTAAGAGCACACTTGGGGCCAACATCCATGGAACGGAAAAGACAGGTAGCGCTGGGCAGAAGGAGAAGTTGAGTTGGATGCAGTCCCAATGAAGGCCCCAGTGAGCCCAAGTGAACCCCATGGGGGACTCTGTTGCTGAGATGTCCTTTCAGGGTTGCCCCAAATTAGGGCAGAGGTGGCAGGCATTGAGGCCGCTGCAATAATCGGTCATTACATGTGGGCTGCTCCAAAACTGAACCCTGACCTTGGAGAGGCAGCCCTCTTTGGGGCTGACAGCTGGGGGCTATCTGCTGACAACACTCTCAGCAGCGGGGGAGAAACTCCTTCATTTTTGAAGAGGGATCTCATGATGTGATACAAAATCCACAACATCCATAACAATGAACACAAACATATGGAGGAAGAGCATTCCAGGTGGCAGAAACAGCAAATACAAAAGTCTTAAGACATCAGTTTGCTGGGTGTGTGCAAGCAGTGGGAAGGAGGAATAGAAATGCATTAAAGAGGCTGCGGTAGAAGATGGAGTGGGAGGCAGGCAGGAGCTTATGGGCCGTGAGCTTTATATTTATTCTGGCAGCAATGGGAGCCATCGGAGCATCGTGAACAGGAGAGTACTTTTAAAGGTCACTCTGGCTTCCAGGTGGAAGTGGGCTGCAGGACTGAGAGGGGTAGCAGGGCACAGTTAGGAGCGGCTGCAGCAGGTGGGGCAAGATGATAGTAACTTGGCTTAATGTTACAGCAGTGAACCTGAGGGGAAGGGGTCAAATATGGGATTTAACTTGGGGATAGAGTCAATGGGCCTTGATGCCAGAGAGGTGAGTCCCTAGTGGGGTCTCAAGCCCCAAGCCAAGAGGAATTTTTGTTTGCTCAGGAAAGAATTTAAGACATGAGTCAGACAAGAGGTTAAAGTGGAAAAGCAGGTTTTATTGAGCAGAGATAACGAGCAGGAAAATCCACTGCATAGACAGAGGTGGCTGACCCCCCCTTACAGGAGAAGGAAGAGGGGCCCCAACCACGTCTAGAGGTTGAGCTTATATCTGTTTGTAGTTTCTACGGGAAATTGCTGGTATGGGGAAACAAAGTTTGGGATTAACTTTAACCTTTAAAGGTATATTTTGTGGCCTTGTGTTTTCCTCTTATGGTATGAGTAAACAATAAGGTATGAGTGAGTAGCTATTAACCGATCTTTGCAGGAATTTTCTTTGTTCCAGAGTCTCTTCCTGGTCTGCTGGCATCTCTAGTCAGCAGAGTTCCGTGCCAGGCAGCACGTAGCCGGACAATGACTTAACTTTAAAAAAAAATTTTTTTATTTGTTGATTTTGAGAGAGAGCAAGAGAAATGGGGGGAGGAGAGAGAGGGGGTGAGAGAGAGATTAATTTGTATTCATTTGTTGATTCTTGCATGGGATCAGGAATTGAACTCGCAACCTTGGAGTATCAGCTGATGCTCTAAACAACTGAGCTACCTGGCCAAAGCTTAACTTTGTTTGACCTTAGTTTATTTGTATAGTTCTCATGCCCCTTCCCTGTATTAGGTCTTGCTGATCAGTTGAATATAGGATGTGAGGGAGAAAAAAGAACCAAAAGTGATGCCTAGGTTAGTCGCTTACCCAAGTGGGGAGAGGTTTGGAGCCTCAGACAGGCAAAGACCAAGAAATCGTTTGGGCATGAGTATGTGAGCATGGAACACAGAGGGCCATGGGGGAGTTAAGAATTTTCCTGCACATGCTAAGTTTGAGATTCCTGTCTTTGTCCTGGTTCCCCAGAAACAAATTCTGAGAGAAGAGTTGGAGAGCAATGATCTATTCGGGAGACAAACCAAGGAAACACAAGTGGGGAGGTGCGGAAGCGGGGCAGAGAAGAGAAGGCAGCAAATGGGGTGTACTTTACCAAGTTAGCTAACTGGTCTTTCACAACGGGAGAGGAGTATCACTGGGGAACACTGCAAAGCAGTATGGTTTTGGGGTTAGCTGCTTGCTTTGTCCTGTCAGCTCATCACAGTCTCTCCTTGTGTCCTTTGTGTGTTTGGTTTAACGTCGCTCTTGAAGAGTGTTGACAATGCCACCCAAATAAACTCCGTCCTTTTGGTTCTCATTCACTCCCAGTCAGGATCGCCACACCCGAAGCTCACGGAGCCCTAGAAATTCACAGGGCTAAGAATTTATAGATTTGGTTTCAAGGGTTCCATGGACCATCTGAAATTATACAACATTTCATGTTTCTTTGCGTTTAGGCCTTTCCAAGGTAAAGATCTTTCTACAGCTTCTCAAAGAAATAGATGACCTAAAGCAAGGCTCAAAATCACTTTTTTTCCTATTTATATTTTTAAAATAAGATTTTAAACACAAAATTGTCCTTCATTCAATATTTTTCCCCATAACACTAGCTCTTCAGTGTATCAGCCAGGCAGGCTATTCCCTTTCACTGAATCATCCCAAAGCTTCCTTTGTCATTTGTACCTGATAGAAGGGGGAGGTGGGAATAGTCAATAGTGTATGAAATGGTGCTCCCCCGCTTAGTCAGACAAAAGTCACAATAACCTATCATTTCATACTTATCAAAATGATGATTTTGTTCTAATATCCATTTTCTCCCCCGTCTCAGGAAGTCATGGTTTAAGGCAATCACAGCCAACAAACCATGAGGTAATGTCTGCTGTGTGTTCTGGGAAAGCTTCTTCGCTCAAAAAAAGAAAAAGTTATGCATGAAAGTAGCAGTCTTGGAGATTTTAGGATCTCTCAGTGAGGCCTGGAGCTACGGCGGCCATCTTAGGGGAGAGCATTGAGTGACCTTGAAATGAAGACACTGAAGATGACAGAGGAGAAAGATGGAAAAGAATCTGGTCCTTAATGACATTGTGGAGCTGATGAATTAGCCAACCACAGAATGGCCAAGCCAGGCTCTGTGCATAGACAGAGAGAGAGAGAGAACAAACGCCCTCGTTCCTGAAGACACTTTGAGTTGGGTTTTCTGATATTTGTGGCTCACGTCACCAGCCCAAGTGTCTCTGACACTGAACAGCAAACTACTAAAAAAACAAGATGTGTCCTGTTCATGTTTATTCTCTGCACTTAAAACACTGCTAAATAGAAGCTCAAAATCATTTATTGAATCAACAAGAGACTAACTAATCAGGATGGCTCTAGACAGTGGAAAAGTGAATGAATTTTTAAAACTCTCTCTCTTTCTCAGTCCCCTCTTCTCTGTCATCACTCTGTATACACACACTTTCATGGTGCCTGCAAGGATTCCTCCCTGCACCCAAGTTCTTCTCATGCAAAATGGCAGGGAATAAAAATTTTCTCCCTTTTTCCAGGCCTCTTCTCTCCATGACTCTTAACACACCCCTTATAACCTCATTCCCTCCCACCCTGGAGTCCCACTCACTACAAAGGTTAATATTATTCACCCATTGCACCAAAATGATTACTACCTTAATTTAGAGTCCTGCCCCATCACATGTTCGTTTACAGCTATCTGCAAAACCTTTAACCAAAGAAGTAGTCAATGGCAAGAAGATGGAGCCCAAAGTTAGTCAGATATTGGGAGGCAGTTGGGTATTTTCCCAGCACCTTTCAGCGCCCACCATGCAGACCATGGATAATTTTACACTGATTCAGTAGTACTCCTTGCTCAATTTTGTCCGATAACCTAATAATGTCCTTTATGGCATTTTCCCCTTCTACTATGGGATCCAGTCTAGGGTCAGTTATTCCATTTAGTTTTTACGGTCTCTTCAGCCTCCTTTAATCTAGAGCATTTGCATTTTCTTTGTCTTTTATACCATTAACATTAAAAACACACATGCAGTCCTTTCCCCTACCCTCCCCCACCTCTTTTTAATAGGACATTCCTCATTTCGAGTCTGTCTGATGTCTCTTTGGAAATGGATTTTGGTCAGGTGCCCTTGGCTGGAATGCTGCACCGTAGTGGGTCCCCGGAGCATCACATTTGGAGCTACGCTGTGCCCACCTGGTCCTCATTAGTGACGGTAATTTTGATCACTCGGTTTAGGTGTTGCCTGATGTTGCCAATGCGTAATAACTTCTTGTTTCTTCCCTTGTAACAAACACACTGTCTCCGGGGAAGCAATTTAAGAGTATACAAATACTCTGCTCCTCATCAAAACGTCCCCGTAGGTTTACCATTCATTCATAATTCTTGCCTGTTCCAGTTTTCACCTAGCTGTTTCCAAAATAATGATTTTTGGAAGATGTGTTCAACTCTGACAGTCCCTTCACGTCAGTCAGTTGTCCTGAGTCCTGGTAAACAAGAGAGCCCTCCCTCCTTTTCTTCTGTCTGTCTGTCTATGCCTATCTATCTGCTATTAGTTTTATCGATTCATGAATTCCTATTTTTTTTCAATGGTCTATGAACTCTTATGTGCTTGCCCATTTTGGTCTCAGACTGTGCTGAATTTGGCCTGCGGGAGCCCCTTCAGGCTGACTCCAGTGTCCTCGTGCTGCTTGGAGCACTTCCTAATTTTCCGGCATAAAGAAATGTTTCAGGGCGGCACCACCTGTGGACCCCAGCAAGCCCTGGCCTAGTGCCCCACGAGGCCATGTGCTTTAGGATTGCCCTCCCCGAACTTTTCTAAGTCCTCCTCTGGTTTCTGGGATCTGCCTGGGGCCAGCAGGGTCACTTGGGCAGGCACCGAATCTCATTTCTTCCCTTTGAGGCACTTTCCTGACCTCAGTCTCCCTTCCTCTTACTTCTTTAATGGGATCACTCAAGGTTAGGCCACCCAGCACGGTGCTGACGTGCTGATTTGGGATGACCCGCTCTCATTTGGACACAGGATGAACTAAGAGGTCCAGGTCCACAGGTGCCCTTGGACTGGAGTCCCATGTGGGCTTGAGTGTCGGCTCCCACCCACCCATGTTCTGATCCATAGCACACAGGCCTTGCCTCTCCCTGTTGAGTGTGGTTGGGCCCCTGGCTCTGCAACCAGAGTTAACCACACTGCAAGGGCTGAGGGAATAGTCCCCACCAACTGTAAGTATGAGGAGGTCCCCTCAGGTTTGCTACTTGACCAGAAAGGCTCATAATATTCACTGAAAACTAGCATATCCATGGTTACAGTTTATTACGGGAAAAAGAACCACATTAAAGTCAGTGAAGGGAAGAGCATGCAGGACAGGGTGCAGGAGGGGCCCACATGCAGCGCGCTGGGTGTTCCCTCCCTGTGGAGTCACGGACAGCAGGGCCTCCATCCGGCCGTGACGTGTGACAGTGTACCTGGAGATTGCCAACCAGGCAAGTGCACCTAGCCTTTGGTGTCCAGAGTTTTTATAGGAACACAATCAAACACTGTCCCCATGAGTGACTTTTAGTCTCTAGTCCTTCCCAGAGGTTGGGTTATTACCTCTCCTCTCTAGTTGAGGTCACAAGCAATGGGGTGGTGTAGTCCAAAGTCTCCTTCATAGATCACATTGTCAGGCTGTCTGAGGCCAAGACTCACAGGCAAACACAGACACTGCCTCCAGGCAGAACATTCCAGAGGCTGGGAGATCTGCTTGGGTAAGTTATTTCTTCGCTACACACTCTGCAGTGTCAATGAGCCTTTCCTTTCTATGCACTTCTTACCTTCCAGCTGAGTCTTACTTAACCTGGGCTCCAGGGGGGACAGACAGTTCTTGCATAAATGGTACTGACTCTTCTGACTCCTCCCACGAGGCCCTCACGTGTCCTTCCTCCTGCTGGTGGTATGTGGATGGGAGGGGTGTGGTCAACACTGACAGAGAGCAAATTCCAGAAATGCAGCGGTTAAGGATCTAAGGTGGTGAAGAGATGACATAGGTGGAAGAAATGTTATTCCACATTTAGGCTATGAAACTCAGAATAGGAAATCTAACATATCTAGTAAACAATGAACGGGTTATATTTTCCTGCACCCCTTAGGCATTGTGAATATCCTCAACAAAGCACAGTAGCAATCGCCCTTTGAGTCACTGGAAATGGGCATTCACGGGCTGCTCAGTGGATGTTGCAGCATGAGAGAATGGCATTAGAGAACTGCGGAGGCAAGAAAATCTGTGCTCCCGGGCTGGGTAGTTCAGCTGGTTAGAGCACCATCTAGACACACCAAGCTTGTGGATTTGACCCCCAGTCAGGGCACATACAAGAATCAACTAATGAATGCATAAATAAGTGGAACAACAAATCAATGTCTCTCTCTCTCTCAAGTCACTTTTTTTAAAAAAGGAAAATCTATATTATTTCAACAAGAACGGGTTCTGAAGAGCCAGTGTAGCTACCTTTTATCTCATGGTAAGAAATACAGATTTAGCCGAGGATAGTGCTTTTGAAGACGAAGAACAGGAAAGGATGGTGCCTGGACGCAGGGAACCGCCTTCCTGTGTATTCAGTTAAGTTCTTGTGTATTGTTTGAACAATTAACACGTACATAACAACCTCTTCTCCGTCAGTTTGTCTGCATGTTCATGGATAAACCCTGTACCTTACACGGTCTCATGAATTTTGTAATACATTTTCTAATGAAAAATTAACAGAGAGAGCTCGCAGAAGTGATTTGCCAGGTGTCCCACAGACCCAGGAGCAGCCCTGGTCCTGGCCTGTCTCGTACTTATCTTGCCGTAGCCCTGGAGTCAGTTTTTTCTCCATGGAGACAGTTTCGTGGTATCAGAGACCAAGATCTAGGTCCTAGTTAGGTGATCTCAATAACCACACAACTTTGAACTTGGGAGTTATGGTTAACGGTTTTGGTCTTTTATCAGGCTCACCCTCTGTGGTGGACAATTGTCATTTTGGGCAGTCCAGCATTCCACCCTCTCTTCCTTCTAATAGTAACTCACCTTCCATGGGGTGTCTCTGTTGTGTGTAATTGATGGGTGCTGGTTACTTTATCACTATGGAAACAAAAGGAGCAATATGCTCCTCCTTGTTCCAACAGAGCCACATGGTGGAGCTTCAGCCAATCAGATGCTTGCCCCTGGGAATTTAAATCTTGAGCAAGTATCACAGGCATGTAGGTAGTAGGAGGTCTCCCAATGGCAATGGGTGCAGTGGTCTCACCCTCCTCAGTCCCCTTGGATTTGATCATTTCCTGAGACGCTTCATCACTTACCTGTTGACTTTCCGGGTCCCTGCGTTCTGGTAAAAAATGCCTTTTATTCTTTTTGCATAAGATAGCCAACCTTGATTTTGTTTCTGAAAACAATGAATACAGTCTGAATCAGTATACTATTTATTTCTGGCTTTTTTTTGTTGTTGTTTAGTATCAAGAAAAATCAAATTCAGTTAAGTTCTTGCAAACAGTAATAATTGAATGGCTTGTCTTGCAATCTCATGATATACTTAAGTCCTCCAGAAGCTTGAGAGTAAAGTTATAGGAAATTTCCATTTCAAAGTCAAAGCATCTAGAATATCTAAGAACAGCTCATAATCCTTAATTGGTGATTGTTTAATTTTGAAAGTGTTCATGAACAGCTTTCTCGAACATTTACAATTTTTGCTCTTCATAGAAAATACTTGCCAAATATATCTTATCACATTATGAAATATGTTCAGTGATATAAATAAAAAGAACCTTAAAAATCTTCATACTCATTCTTGACACGTATTTACTCAAAGTTTCGAAATGACCAAAATCATCTTGTCAACATGAGGAATGTTTAAACCTATAGAGAATTTTGATGAGTTTATTTGAGCCAAATCCTAAAAAACAAAAACAAATAAACAACAAAAAACCCACCCCCAAACCCCTGCCAGAAAGCTCAGCTCTGCCAGGAATTCTCTCCTCTCCTGTTTCATTTGGATTTCTCTGGGGGTCCTGCCTTCTTAGACACGAGGATGTTCCTTCCTCCGGGTACAGGGAGGGCACGCTCACCTGAGGGTACCAGGGCCTGCTTCAGGAGAAGGACAGAGAGCCCTTCCTGCAACTGCCAGTTCTCGAATTCCTTCAGCTTAAAATATTCAGTATGCCAGCTGCCATATTTTGGTGTGGCATGTTCTGGTCTCTGTTACTACAAAGCTGATATGCTCAGCTCCCTAGGAACATGGGCGTGCTTCAGCAAAAAGCAAGCCCCTGGGGTTCTTATGCTAAACCAGCTTGAGTGAGCGGGGAGCTTCAGCCACTTCTGCCATTATGGGAAATGAGGGTCCATGCTTTTTTTACTGACTCTCATGTGAAAATCTCTGTTGGAGAAGCCATTTAGAAAGAGCAGAGAGTATAATTTTATCTGAGTAAAATTGGTCCCTGTGCAGGAGTAAGTTCAAGTCCATCTGCGAAATGAGGCTGTCATTCTCTGATTTTCCCTGCAGTCCTAGGCTTCCCAATAAATTAGAGCTTTAAAAAAAAAACTGGTTTGAGTTATATGTACTTTCTCTCTGCCAAAACAAAAATAAAAATAAAACAAAAAACTTTATAGCCCTGGTCAGTGTGGCTCAGTTGATCGGAGTGTTGTCCTGTTACCAAAAGGTTGCAGGTTCGATTCCCACTCAGAGCACGTACCTGGGCTAGGGGTTCAATCACTGGTCCAGGCACATATAGTCCCTGATCCAAGTGGGTGTGGGAGGCAACTAACTAATGCTTCTCTCTCACATCAATGATTCTCCCCCTCCCTTCCTCTATCTCTAAAAGAAATGAAAAAAATGTCCTCAGGTGAGGATGAAATAAATATAATCAAATCAAATCATATATATATATCTCCTCATCCGCTCAGACTAAAACGGGTAACTGGGTAGAAATTAATCAGCTTGTCTATACAGGCAGGCTGTGCTAAGGAAGGTAATGAGGTAAACAGCACAGGGGAAGGAAGGCGGAAGAGGGGCATGGGGATTTTTAACTGCTAAATAGAAGCAAACTTCGAAGTGTTTAGAAGCATCTAGTTCTTTTAAAGTCATTTGTGCCATGATTTTCTTTGTTCACTAAAACAGATAAATGATGGGATTACTATTATGCAGAATTCCTACAGAGACATAGTATATGACTGGAATCGAGTTACGAAGTCTGAGTTACATACAACTGTTCATGAATCTGGTCTAGGTATTGAGTGAGGGGCTCATGCATTTTAGGTGAGACGGCAAGTTGCCATAAGAGATGTGAAAAAGCTTCCGAAAAATAGGATGTCTGGGATTTCCTTCCAAGTAATCTGAGGGATGGAGGGGAGGGGGGGATGAGAAGATGGGGATGTAATTGGAGCAAGATTGGCCAAGAGCTAATCATTGTCGATGCCGACGATGAGTACATAGGCATTCATAATATGATACTCAATATTTGTTTGAAATCTTTAAAGTCTTTTTTTTTTAAAGCGCTCACAGAAGGCAGATGGTCAGGAAACAGACGGAACAGCAAAGACCAGACAACGATGTGGCCTAAGGGAAAGCTGGGGTTGGAAGGGTGAAGCAGGCCAGCTGGGCAAGGAGGGGCGAGGTGGAGCACAGCAGAAATGCAGCCAGATCCGTGGTAACAGTACAAGCAGAAGTCAGGCTGGGCTGGCGTGTAAAGGTCAAGCTTGGTACTAGACCAAGATGGTCCCACAATGGCTGGCAGAGGAAGCACAACCAGGCGGACCAGGAACATGGCTGCAGAGACCAGAGGCGGCAGAAGATTCCACGCAGGTCTACCCTCTTTTCCCCAGTGCCTCAAGGGTCTCTAATCCAAACCCAGATGTGCCATTTTAGAAGGGAGGGGAAAGGAAGGGCGTGCATCTCAGATGCTCACCATTTTTATGTAAAGAAGATGTTAACATTATTGTATCATATTTAGATTACCTCATTAGACTGAAAGTTCTTTTTTTTTTGGCTACCCAGTGAGCAGGGCTCTTGAGGAACACCTTACATTTTATCTCAGTGTCTCAGAGCACAGCAGTTCCCCCTCCCTGTCCACGGGGGATACGTTCTAAGACCCCCACTAGATGCCTGAAACCATGGAGAGTACAGAGCCCTATCTATAAATACTATGTTTTTCCTAAAAATGCATACCTATGTTAAAGTTTAATTTATAAATTAAGCACAGTAAGAGATTAACAACAGTAACTAATAATCAAATAGAACAATTATAACAATATACTGTAATAAAAGTTATGTGAGTGTGGTCTCTCTCTCTAGATATCTTATCATGCCCTGGCTGGTGTGCACGGAGTGCCGGCCTGTGAACCAAAGTGTTGCTGGTTCGATTCCCAATCAGGGCACATGCCTGGGTTGCAGGCCGTGTCCCTAGTAGGAGACGCTCAAAAGGCAACCACATATTGATGTTTCTCTTTCCTCTCTCTCTCCCTCCCTTCCCCACTCTAAAAGTAAATAAATAAAATAAAAATATCTTATTACACTGTACTCACCCCTCTTGTGATCATGTGAGACGATAACATTTCTAGGAGACGGGAGGAAGTGAGATGAGTGACGCAGACACGATGACATAATGTCAGGTTGCTAACGTCCTTCCGTAACAAACACTTTGCAGCTTGTCCCTGGTGGGGCCGACTTGCCGTCATCCCTGCTCTTGTGCTTTGGAGCCAATATGAAGTGAAATAAGAGTGACTTGAACACCAGCACTGTGATACTGCGGCAGTAGAGCTGATGCCTGAGACGCCTACTACGTGACGAATGGGCGAGGAGCGTGTGCATCCTGGAGACGCCGAACACAGGGTTGAATCACATTGGGGGCCTCCCGAGATATCATCCTGAGTACCAAGAATTCGCACAAAAAACAAAAAAATAAGTTAAAAAAAAGTAAGAATTGTTCACTTCTGGAATTTTCCATTTGATATTTTTGGATCCTGGTTGACTGTGGGTAACTTAAGTTGAGGAAAGCAAAACTGAGGATAAGGGGCGGCTCCTGTATATTTTCTGTGAACTTGGTTTCAATTGTTGCCTCCGCAGAAGTGCCAGCTTTATTTCTATAATTGAGGAAAAGAAAGCTGTGGCCACTGGGACCCTAGACACCTGCTCCTGCTAACCATCTCTTCTGGGTGGCGGAGTCCTCCCCCTCATATCTCATATTCATAACCCACGAATAGCCTGGCCTCAGTCCAGGCCCCTCCCATCGTCCCTTCATCTTCCACTGATCTGAGTGCTGACCCTTATAATGATGATAAGGACCACACTGTAGCCGACCTGGACTGACATCAAGCACCAGGCACTGGACCAAAGCTTTGCATTATTACCATTTTTAATCCTCACGCTTACCTTAGGAGGTATGTACCAATAATATCAATGTTTTCCAAAAGAAAAAATGGAATCTTAGAGAGTTTAAATAACTTGGCCCCAGTCAGTAAGTGGCAGAGCTGGGCTTTGAGCCCTTAGCTCTTCACCACCATGCGGCTCCTACTCGTCCAGCCTGCAGCTGGGTGACCTGAGGGTTTGCCGTGTCGGCCACAGCGCCTTCCCAGGTTTTGGACCCCGGGCTGGTCAGGGTCCAGCCAGGCGTGCTGCCTGTTGCTTCTCCCCGCTGCCCCCCTCACCCCACAGCAGCGGTCGCTGAAGTCCCTCGGGCCTCCAGTCCTTTGTGGTACCTCTGTGCTTTCGTCTCACATTCAGGACTCGGACTGCTGACGTCACCTCTTTGTGTGCAGAATCTCCTGTGACTCCCCATGGCGGTGAGTCATCCCCTCCTGTGCGTTCCCATGGCATCAGGCATATGGATGGGACATCTCTCACAGAAACATAATTGCATATTTATAGGACAGTCACCTGAGCTGGGCTGGGAGCTCCTTCACGGCGAGTGAATGTCCTATGCATCTCTGAGTTTCTAGCCCAGAGAGGACATGGCAGAGATTGTGTGGGCTGCTTTGCTTAAGGCTCTCCCAACCCTCACTCAGCGTATCTTCTGGTATGGCAGGGACCAAAAGGCAGAAAATGACATTCAAAGCTAGGTTTCCATGATTGACTTAGGTCCTGCCAATCAACTGTAACCATGTGAGGTTCTGATACCAGTCTGAGGTATGTTTTCCAAAAGACAAGAGGCAGGGCATTCATTTTGCTGGCGTGGGCCTTGGTTTTCATACTTTACAGCAATTCCCTGGATTAGATAGGTGTCCACACATACGTAGTCTGCACATATTTGTCAGGGGGGTGGAAGAACGAAATTAAGAGTTGTTCTCTTGAAGGTTGCCAACAACCTCTAAGAATCAAAATCAGTCCCCGCCCCACTTCGCCTGTTCACTTTGACTTTCTCACCTGCCTTTTTGAAGACAGCAGGCGTTGCCTTGTGTTTCACTTTTATCTTTAGAAACTCTGTGAAATTTGGCACAGATTCTGGTTGTTGTGAAGAGGATGAAAAATAGCACACAGAAAGACAATATTATCAAAAGGAAGGATTCTTGCTAGGAGCAAAGTCAACAAATGGTCACTGAACCCCCAAATCTCACCCAAAAGGCAAGAATCTAAGCTTACACATAGCACTCAGCCTTAGCTCTTATTCGTATAATTTTGATTTCGTTTCTCCCCACCTCCAGGATTCTATGCTTCAGTGACGTCTGCAATGTCGCAGTAAACCATAAAGTACACGAGGGAAGTGCCTGTGAGCAGGATGGTGAAGAGAGAGCAGAAAGTCCTGGTAGGGTTTTACCAGGGAGGCAAAGGGAGGGGTTTGCACAAAATCCCAGTGAGCTGGTAACCAAACCAATTCTCTTTCTACCATGCACCTTATGGAATAGCGGTGTTCTCAATAAACTTCTTGGTAGGAGTTGACAATGGCCACAGCAGACATCCCCAGAGCCAGGGCAAGCCTCATGCCATCCCACTAGGATCCGTAGAGTCAGATGGGAAAGTGGACAGCAGAGCATCAGTAGAGCCACAGGAGGTGGAAAGGGGCCGTGAGCTGGTCATAGCATGGGCATCGCTGCATTCTGATGGGTGATGGTGCCAGGGCTGAACACAGGTTTGCAGGAATCTTCACTGAAGAATCGTATAGGCCGGAAGCATTGGTCCTTCACAGCTCCATACCAAATGCTAAAAATCAAGTCTTAGTTTTGAGGTGGTGCCAACGGTTTGCTGCACTGGTATGCAGGAGCTTTCCCTCAGGGTGAGCGTTTGCATGGGGTTTTCAGCACCACCTCAGAGGGGCCGTACCAAGCATCCACTTAGTGGGTGTTTAAAGATAACAGTGTGCCCACACTCTGTCCTTTCTTTAGTGTTCATGGGTAGGAGCAAGCTGTATGGCTTCTTAAATAATACAGCAGCCTTTTATGACCTCCCCCTTCTCAGTCAGCTCTTGACACCAACTCAATTATTAACTTAGAGCTGCAAGGAACATTCAGACGTTACTCAAGTATTCATCATCCACCCTACCCCCACGAATTATATAAAAGGAAAATAACCAGACACTTAAATAATTACAATTAAAAAAATAAAGTAGAACAGTTTTATTTTAGATTGTAAGTGAAAGTGGATTACCGTTTTGCTCAGAAAATGCTCATTTGAGAATTTCAGATCAGTTCCTGCTTTGCCTCCTGCTTTTTTAAAACCTTATCTCTGCTGATTCGCGCCTTCTTCTCCAGTCACAGCCACTGCCATGGGTCTGACCCTGTGTGTCTGTTTACTGGACTAGATAACAAATGTCCCCAGGGAAAGTCCACACTTTAAAAGTCTTGCTATCCCTCAACCATGACCATGACCGCCATGTCTGCCATGGCTGTCCCACACCATGCCCACCCTGCAGCACCCCACAGCTTCCCAGTGCCCCCCGCCCCAATGGTCAGCCCCTGGGATTGCCCTCCATCTCTCTTCTTGTCTTTCCCATTGCCTGGGTCTTAACCTGCCAAGGTCAGTGCCAAGGATTTTGACTTCCTCAGGTGCACCTACCTCTTAAAAGTAGGATTCTTATCCAGAGGAGCAAAAGGCAACAATCCAGAAATGCATTGAATTATAAAAGTAATGAATCAATATGAAAACAAAAGTTAAAATGTTGAAAAGGCTCAGGAGTAAAAAGGAAACATCATCCTCCCTTCTCCCCATTCCCCCTCCCCCTCTCCTCGGATGGGGGCGACTTTTGACCGCTCGCTCTTGTACCTCCTTAACTCTAGATGGTATGCGCCCCTATTTCCTGACTTATCTCTTTTTCTGACCTATCACTTTACATAGTATCGCTTGATGTCGCACCAGGAAAATGAGAAATTGACTTTGTCTTCTCCCCTTTGCCTCCTTCACCAAATTTTTATTGTATTTTTATCTTTTCATCCTTCTTTGAGTCACTGTGGAAATAAATGGAGACCAACCAAATGAGAAAAGCAAAGGCTATTTATTCCGAGCTTGCTATAGAAGGGGAGTCAGCACCATCACTTGCATTTTGGCAGAAGCTCAAAGGCAGGCCGAGGAGTCGGAAAGCTTTATGGAGGAAAAAGGGAAGGCTTTGATGTGCTCTGATTGGGAGCTGCTGGCCTGGGAAGCTGTAGGGAGGCCAACTAGAAACAGGCATCCTGTGCAACTGGCTAAGGGGTTTTATGTGATTGGGTAAGCATTTGACTTACTGTTGGTTGATCTTAAGTTGGAAGTAGGGACAGACATTAGGGAAGCTGTGTGTTATTAAATCAAGGCCTGGCCATTCGGGGCTGCTTGTTACAGAATTTATTGTGTGGCATCCTGGATTATTATTAGAGATAACAATCTGGCTCATAGCAGACTGGCTTTCTGGGTTGTTTATTGTAGATAAGAGGTTGGTTTCCTGGGCAGGTTGCTGTAGGTTCCCGATCAACTGTTTTTTATATGGTTTGGCCATTGTTCATTTGTATATTTAGTCACTCTGAGCTTAATTACTTTCAGCAATGGAATTAAACCTCTATTTCTTAATCTTCCAACTGGAAACAGCATCTCTCCCCATTTTGTAGTTACTCCTACCATCTCCTATATATGAATACACCAAAAATTTCAGTGCCATTTATTTCTTTTAAAAAATATTTTCCCATTGCTTTGGTGCATCACCTCTGTTACTTCTGTGTCAGTTCCTGTGCTTGTGATTCTGTCCCCTTGGTCTGTGTGCCTGTGCCTGCCATCCCTCTATTGATCGCATTGGCTTTTAAACATCTTCATTACCAGATAGGGCAGATTCTTCCATCTTGTTCTTCTAGATTTGTCTCTCTCTCTCTTTTTTTTTTGGCCCTTTACTCTTTCAAGTAAATGTTAGAGTTGGCTTGTCAAGTTCCAGATAGGAGACTGATCTCTGTTGGGATTTTAAGATTAATTTGGGGAAATTGATTGAGTGACTGATTACCCTGGCTAGCCTTTGCCATCCTAATATAAGTATGTGTCTCCCTGTCTTGGGTAACCTGACTCAGGTCTTTCCACTCAGTTCCTAGGCTCCTACCCAGGTGAATGATTTGCTGCCTCAGCCCAGGAGGCTGAATCATTCTCTCTGTATTAAGTATTTTGCTTTGTTACTGAGCTTAACAAATCTAGATCCCATAATGATGGGCTTGTTTCCCTTTTTATGTCATGGTAAACCTCTGACGTAAGTTGTTTAGAATGTGTTGCCATGACAACCATGCAACTTAGATTTGTCCAAGTTAGCACACATACTTGCTATTCTCATTATACCAAGAGCAGCTCTGGTGAGGTCAGAATTATTAACATTATAATACCTAGGATTACATGAACTTTAAGTCCCAAGAAGTGTGGGAAGCCTTTAGTCATGGTATCAACACTTTATTCACAAGTCTCCATACTTAAGAAATCTAAGTGTCCCAGCTCTACAATTTGTAAACCTTACTTCACATGTCATATTAATCTGTTTATTGATGAATCGGAGTGTCCCCCAGTATGGATTGATGTGGAATGAATTCATGGCACCCTAACGATGTAGATTAATAAATACTCCACACAATAATTAACATTTTTTTGACTACTGAAAAATCTGGGTGCTCAATGTGCAATATATCTACATTATTGAATTGAGCAAAGCAGAT
>PVKM010005281.1:0-18093 GCA_004027735.1 Carollia perspicillata
TGTATGGTTGCCTCTTGTGCGTCCTCTGCTGGGAACTGGCCTGCAACCCAGGCATGTGCTCTGACTGGGAATCGAACCGAGATCGTTTGGCTCGCAGGCCCGCTCTCAATCCACTGCACTGCACCAGCCAGGGCTCTGCAGGGCTGTTTTGTATAGCCACAGCCTTGCAGCTAATCCATGGCATGGTCATTTAACATACCTATGGCCTTTGGCGGGTCACTTGGATATGTTAAGTAGCTGTGGCCATGCTTGGAGCCAGGGGGATGGAAGACATTTCCCCCCAAGATGTAACTGGGGGGCAGGTCCCCTGAGTTACAGTGCCTGCATGGGAGCTTGGAGAAGATTGGCTCCAGGCTATGGGGCCATACCTACCCAGACTCACAATGGCAGCCCAGTAAACTTGGAATAACACAGGGCTGCTGGCAGGTATAACTGATTGTAGGAGGAGTTGGAAATGGGGGCACAGAGCAAGATTGGCACGGGGATTTAAATCCAGACACGGCAGCCATTAGAAGGAGAACCATGAGGCTTATTCAGAGTGAGGACACCCTCACAGCTCTGGTGGAAGAAGAGAGTACCACGTGGCTTTGCCAAAGTGGGTACCCCTGCAGCCACGTGAAGGGAAGAACCACGAGGCTTAGCAAGAGTGCAGACCCCTTCGCAGCTTTGGTGAAGGGAGAGATCCACATAGTTTGGCCAGAGTGCAGACCCACACAGCTCTGGTGAAGGAAAGAAGAGACTTTGCCTGGAAATTGGGTACAATAAACTCTTGCCAGTAGACCATGAGAAGGTACCACATTGCTTTGGATTAATTAGAGATGCTGTCTGGATGGCAATATAAGCTGATGGTGCCAGTGGCCTGAAACACAGATGTGTGCTCATTTCCTGAGTTATGGTACCCCAAATTAGGGCAGGGGGAGAAGGAAGCGCTGTGGGAGTCTGTGGTTATCCTAAAGGACTTTGATATTTTAATGGGGACATTGGGTCACTACTTTAAGTCTGTATAGCTTAAATAAACATTAATAACCATTTCCTTTCCTTTTCACAAATCCCTGGCATTGAGAGATGTCTTTCAGATTGGCAGTGGACACTCGAGCCCAGTAGGTAGTCCGGATGGTGTTAGTACACCATCCTCCAGAGTCCGGGCCCCTGTGTGTGAGTGTCTGTTCTGTAACAGTTTAACATGTAAAAATAACAGTTCCAAGCAAACCAAAGAAATTAAGGGGACTAAGCTAATGGTAAGGATTCCTTATTCCTAGTTAATGTACTATTTCAGTACTACACTGAGGAGAGGGTTTTGCCACATGTTCATCAGAATCAGGGTTATTTAAAGGAATACATCAGTTAAATAGAAAAAGCAAAGACAGCTTCATCTTTTGCAGTAAAAATCAAAACCTCATGAACTGTATCCTTTTTAAAAAAATGGAGTCAACTTGTTAAAGAAATGAAAGCCTAACCACCTTCATTCTTTTTTTTTTTTTTACATTTATTTTGTTCTCTGTAACAACAGAATGGGCAGATGTACTTAATGGAGAAATAAGTACCTTTCTAGCAGAAAAACCCCTCTTCCTTCCAGGTTTAAATCAATAGGGTTGAAGCTTTTGCTGTATAAACAGAATGTTGGTTTCCTGGTGATCATCTGCACTATCACTAAGTGGTATCCAGTACATGCACAGGGCAGAGGAAACACTGTGTGTGGGGCTGAGCCATGGGTTTAGCCTGAGATGTCCCAGGCCCGCTTTTGACACTTTCTCATCTTGTAAAGCTATTTGCGTGCACTGCTGGCAGTGTACAAATCATGATAAATCCCTCTCTATTAAATACACTTATTGTTTGAGGACGTCACATTTTCACCCACCTGGAAATAGACTCCATGCTTCCCTTTCTTCCTCCTTTCCCCCATATTTAATCTCGCCACACAAGCATTTAGCATCTTCTGAAAGATGAATTGTATCAGTATCTACCTCAGTCAGCAAAAACACTCAGGCTATGGAACTAGAGAAAGGTACAGCTTTTACGAATGACTGTCACCATATTTAGCACAAAGGATGGTTGTCTTGAATACTATTCTACGTTTCTCATTCTCTGATATATGGGCATTCAGTGTGAGTGGTTCCCAGGTAAAGGTTGTTAATTATCAGTCTTGGTGTCATTTGCATTTATATAGCACTTCTTATAGGAGCAAATCAAATCATTAACGCTATTATACTAATGAATGCAAGGTGCAAGTGTCATTACCTTCGTATGGTAAGGTAGTGAAGGTCTCAGAAGAGCCAAACAAACAAAAAAAGGAGCCAACTTAAGTTCAGAGGTCCTAAGTGCCTCCCCCAGGCTCCAATGGTTCCCTGAGAGCTTCCAGACCTTGGGAGAAGTCCTCCAACACTTTGATGAGGTGATTTCTGAGCCTCATATAATGAAACATTCCTTTCCAAAATTGTTGGAAGACTCTGATTTTAAAGTTGTGTTAGACGAACCCTGTGTTCTGTTCCAGGCTGCATCTGAAAGAGTAGAGCAGTGCTTCTAAAAGTTTGTCTTCATCAGTAGATCCTCAAATTCTATCAAAGGGGCTGTGTTCTGGGACTAAGGCACTGGACATTTGGCTCCATCATGGCCATCAAATTGCAAGTCTTTGAAAGGTCTTAGAATCATAGTTTCTCAAGATTAAAAATGACATTAAAGTCATCTGCTTTGACCCTTCCTAAATTTTCTTTAGGGAAGCCTACCAAGTGCTCTACCAGCTTATACTTGTGGGCAAAAAAGGGGCCACATACTAAATCTAATAAGCTCAGATGAGGCCTGCATGGTGGACATTACAAACCCAGAAACAAAATAACCACAAAGGATGGTGTGAAATTAAAACTTCCAAATGAAAAGTGAGTCATGGTAGGTAGTCATGTCCTAGCCTGATATCTTCCTTAGTAAAGGACAATCTTTACCTTAACTGAGCCTATCTATTGGCTTTTTTGCATCTACAATAACATACCTTTGGAACATCAGAGTAATTTCATTTCTCCCGGACCCACTGGGGCACAACCTCCCACCAGAGCATGAGACCGTAGACTCCCTCATTGTTATCTTGCTGCCCTGAACACCATCTCTATGTGCTATAAATGTTAATTGTTAACTCTCCTGTACCCACTAACGTAAATGAAGTATTTGTCTCTCTGCTTTGCTCCTTTCCCAGTCTCAGGGATTCCTGCTTTGCTTCCCCTGACTCCCTAATCTACTACCAATGAATTTCATGTAACCCTCCTTATGCCTCTTCCTTTGATTCCAATGTATAAAAATGGTCCAAAACTGCCATTCTCCAGAGGATTTTCTCAATTTGTTGAGATTTTGTTTCCTGACAATTGTCAGTTTGGCTTGAATACTCATAAAAATTCTTACATGTTTGGATGTGTCTTGTGTTGACATACTTAATGCCAACTGTGTAGCCAAACTGCCATTGATGAAAGAAACTTCTGTGCAATAAGACAAATCCTCTCATTTATTTAGCAGCATTTGCATAATGTCTTGCCAGTGCCACACCCTGAGAATACAAGGACAGATCAGAGGAACAGAGTCCCTGCCTCAGGTGGCCTTACCACACTACACCTACCATGCTGTTGGACTCCAAAGCAGGTTGAGTACGATTGAAATCTGCTATCTCTGAGCACCACTTCTGTGATGCTGTAAAAGTCTGAATCAATTTTTTTATTTTTACTTTTGGTAAATATATTTCATGCATTTCAGCATTTCCAATATCCTATTGGGAAAAAAAAAGAGCTATTTTCTCTGCAATTTAAACTTGTAAATTCTAAGACCCTCTTTGCTCAAACTTGTGCTCACATACCATAAACCCTTTTTTAATCTGGTGATCATTGTGAAACTGGAAAAGTCAGTGTTAGTGCTGCCTGTCACTACCAGAACCAGTAGATAGAGACAAGGATTGAATCTTGTTGGGCGCTTTGCTGCAACTGCTGGCAATCTGAGAAGACAGCAGGTTGTGTACCCTCAAAAACCACGCTAACATCTCGTCTCAAGCCAACATTTCTATAAAGAGAAGAACGGGTAGGTAAGAGGTTTCTAAAAAAGTTTAATCAGATAAGAGCTGCAGCCCAGTGGTGATTTTCCTAGTACTTCTTTATCTGTTGATCAACAACTCTTTATGGCTCAGATACCATTTCAATCTATCCATCTCTTGCAAACTCCCTGGGACACAAAGGTTGAACTACCCATCAAGTTACTGGAGTCACATAGTCATGAATTCCAATGACCACTTTCCATATGCATTAGTCACTTAAGCCTATCAACTATGACTGAAGCTATAATCTTTAACTTGAGTTCTCATATCAATTGTATGGGTTGTTTGTAAATACTGTGCATGACAGTGTTCCTTTCCAAGCTTATGAGTGGGGAAAATACTTGTTTATTTCCTTCTATTGACCCAAGCCTAGAATCACAAGCAGACAGACACATAAACATCTGCTGAAGATTTTTAAGTGCTCCTTACTTGAGTGCTTCATAAGATAATTTTATAGACCCTCTCTCTGTTTCTGTTAAAAGATAAACTGAGGCATATTAAAATTTTTAAGGTTTGAGCAAAAATCAATTCAAATCAAGCATTCTTAAACTGCAAGTTGTTAGGAGCACTTCACTAACAGGAGCTAGGGGCTAGACATTTATAGATAAGATACAGAGGCAGAGCAAGGAAATCATCTGATCATTTACAGTTTAAGCAGTTGCCTTATTTGGGAAAAACCAATCAGCAGTTTGTGATTGATTGACCTTAGGTTTTGACATCTTAACCTTGAGCCATTTGCAGGTTTAGGTTTCAGTTTGCTTACTTTGGCTGCTAAGGTATTAGAACCACCTCAATCTAATCGCCCCACTGCTTAATTAATTTAACACATCTGCTACAAAGAGAAGCCCCACACTTATATAAATGAACAATTAATAATTACCTAGGCATGCTTTTGAATATTAGTACTTTGACCAATGAGAAAGATGTGACTATCTCAAGGTCAAATCTGTCTACTCAGAAAGTCTCAAGGTCACTAACAGAAAAGACAAAACAAAACATAAAACCTCTGCATTCTCCAGCTATTGACTTTTTTTGGTCTGAATATTGTGTCTCCAACTAGATTTGGGAATGGGAATCAGATAATGCACATTCTGACACCAACATTTTTATCAGATACTTCCCAAGGCAATTCTTTGAGGCTCAGTGTCATCTCCCAAAGCAATCAAGAACAATTAAATGATTATTGTTCCGTTCCGGTCCTGTGCTACTTTTCTATCTGTCACATTTAGATGATGGGTACTTTCTTATTTATCCCAGAGCAATTTTTTCCTACACAGTGTCTGAAAGGTGATACAAATAGGCCATAACAAGAAAGGGGAGGCTGGCTATTTAGCTGGGATCTGATGGAATCCCCAGGATTCAGGATTTGGTCTTTAACTTTTGTGACTTCCCCTCGTCCTGTGAGAGTGGAGGTGGAGCGTGGTAGGGGTGGGGAGATGATGCATACCCAGCATACCTCAGTTGATCAGGATCTCTGGACTGACATGGCTGTTTCATAAGACATTAACATGTAAGTTCAATTCCTAAATATTAATTTCCAAAAGAGAATTGACTTTGGTGACAGAATATTTATGTCTAAGATTTTAAGGCACCTACTGACTATGTCACTGTGCATGAGAAATTAGATTATCAGTCAAAAGGCTGTTGTATAAGCATTAACAGTATAGTGAGAATAAAATACAACAGAATTTGTGAACATGAACATTACAGTTAGAAGTCAGAAGTTTAAACCGCATCTCTAGCAGTTGCTGCCTATGAAACTAATTCCTTTGTATCTCAACCTTTTATCTGCAAAATGTGTGCAATAACAGTACCTAATTCATAAACTGGGCCTGGAACAACTGGATGCAGCACACAGCTTGAGTAAATACTCAATATATATTGAGCATTTTACTGAAATCAAAGTCAAGAGATTTGCATAGTCTCAAAGCTTATTTTATTTAGCCTTCCCAAAGTCTGAAGAAATCTCTGTGATCAGAGTATAATTAATCATTCTGGTGGTAAGCAGATAACCTTAGCTCATCAGATTCAGCATTCTTCTCCTTTGTGCAACTATAACAAAGTTTTTCCAGATTCTTACCCTTGCTTACCATACCCATTCTCAAACTATTCATCACTCTAGGCCTCAGGTTTTCTATAAAGCTTGCTTCTGGTAGCTACACCCATGTCTTCATGATTGGTTTCAGATTTTACCAAGTTCTCTCCACTATGTATTTGCGACCCATGCCTTAGTGAGATCTTTAGACTAATGTGTGATTTGTATTAGGTTCAACTTAGAGCTAGCTTTAGACAATCATCAAGAAACTAATTTCTGAGAGCATTTGGGTATGCAAACCCCTCTATGTGCTTACTAGAATCAGAATACTGTATAGCAATGCTGTCGATAAGACAGTCATTAATTCCAGGGGCTACTGAGCATTAGTTCTAACTGAAATGTGCTGTAAATGTAAAATGCACACCAGATTTCAGAGACTTTTGTATGAGCAAAAATGTGAAATATCTTATGAATATTCAACACTTCATATTGATTCAATGTTGGAATGATACTATGTTTATATATTGTGCTCATTAATTTTTAAAATTAAATTTACTTATTTCTTTTTACTTATTTAATGTGGCTATTAGAAAATGTATCATTATATATGGTTCACATATTGCTATTGCACAGGAGTTAACAAAGGGAATGAGTTTTCACAAGGAAACATGTTTTCATTTAATAAAAGTTTCCTAAATCAAACATTTAATGTGTACACTAGAATCAAACAGTTTCAGTATTAGGAATTACCCTGATATAGTCAAATGCATGTATAATAATGTTCATCATTTTGCAAACATAAAATATCCACCCAAAAGGATTGGTTGACTAAATTAGGATACATCCACACTGAGAAATGCCTTGCTATCCTTTAAAGTAACTGTATCAGTTTCTATTTCTAATTTCTGTTGCTCAGGTGTGGTCTTTTGACCCAAGTGAGCCCAATGAAAACTAATCTTGGTACTTTCAAAGAATTAGACTTGAAGGTGAGAGGATCATACATAAGCCTATTGATCTTTGCAGCTATATTCTTTGCTTTGTGACATAGCAGACAAAGCCCATGCCCATGTGTAGTCATCAGACTAAGGGGATTTCAGAGTGCTTTAGAGTAAATATAATAAAAGAATGGAACATCGGCAGAGTGAGGAGGGGTCTGCTTTATCTATAATGATCAAAGTAGGTCTTTTTACTCTCTTTTTAAAATTTTTATTTAATTTTAGAGCAAAAGAGGAAGGGAGAAATAGAGAGCAAGAAAGAGAGAGAGAGAGTGTGTGCACAACATCAGTTTGTTGTTCTACTTATTTATGCATTCATTGGCTGATTCCTACACATGCTCTGATCAGTGATCAAACCTGCAACCTTGGTGCATTGGACAATGCTCTAACAACAGAGCTACCAGCCAGGGCAGAGTAGGCATTTCAAAGAAGATGGCTTTGGAGCTGACAATAAATGAAAAGGTAGCAAGAACACAAAGTCCAGGGAAAATATGGACCATTCATCATATGCAAAGTTCTTTCGGCAGGATGGGCCTAGACAAGTATCAAAAGAAAGTTTACTAGGGCCAGGGAACCAGGAAAGAATGTTATGAGAGGTCATAAAGACAGACTACACCCAGTTCACGTGAGGCTTTGCAGACCATGGCATTCAGAGTTGGTTCTATTCGCATTGCAAAGCCATTGGAAGATATTAAGCAGAAGGGGTGATATCTGCTAAGCTAAATGAAACTATTCTGTTCTTCCTTCTTATGATAAGTTTTCAATAGTTAAGTTTTGTGAAAATTGTGCGTTGCTTTTGAGTAAGAACACAGCCTCAGGTTTCCAATTCTGAACACTTTCTAGGACCTTAGAGGGTGGCCTATGTTTAAAACTTCCTCTCCAGCAGTTCTCCTTATCATTAGCTCCAGGCCACTCCCAACCCCAGTCAAAACCTACTTCTGTCATTTAATGACATTCAAGTGAAAATAAGTAAATGGAAGAGCTACATAACCTGAAGTTATATACATGTCACTGGAATGTAAGCTTTTAACTTAACAAACATATCCTGAGTACCTATCATGTTCTATGCAAAGTGCTAATTATAAAGGACGCAATGATAAAACACAAGGTGCTCAAACAATCAGGAGAGCACAATGGGATAAGTGATGATGGGTATACATATGAGGTGTTAGAGAAGCAGAGAAAAGGGATGTGGGGGTGGTTCCTGAAGACACTGGAGCCTGAACTGATCCTTGAAAGATATATAAGCAGAGAAGGAAGGTTCAGAGGGTACTCCAGGGAGCAGGAAGAGAAAACATGAAGTACAAGTGACTGTGTCATTAGCCTGATTGTGTAATTTCAGGAACCAGGCAATACATGGAAAAAGAAGGGAATACAGTTGGGTGTTCCTCAACATCTGACATTATTTGAGGTATGCAGGTGAAAATAGACTCTGAAAATATAAGACATCTTATAAAATATAATAAACAAGTATAATTGAAAGTTTAAGGTTGTTAATAACCTATCCAACTAAAACAGAACAATATCCTCTTTATTTCAAACACACTGAAACATTTATTTAAAAAATCTTACTTTTTAGTTTAGCCCACTTGTTAAAAACATATTATAATCTGCTGTGTTTCAATAATATTTTGAATAGCCTCACAAAAATACATATCAACAAAACAACAAGATAAACAGTCAAAGGGTTGGAAAATAATTACTTGGTAATATTTATGCAGTAAATATACGCTATATGGCTCTAGGTTGGCCTGGGTTTGTGCTGCTCAGATATTTCTTTAAGAGAACCTGCTGTGCAGAGCAGAGTTGGCAGATAACGTCCATGTAACCATATTTTTGGCTCCACTACAGCGTTCCCTCCAAGCCTGCAATCACCTTGGGTTGCTCAAATCTAAGGACTGAGCTTCATAAAGTTTCTATAGCTGCACCATTTCTGCCAACTTGAGGTTCCTCTGATGGGTAATCTTTCCCTTGAGCCTCCCTTTTCCTGGGCTGAGACATTCTCAGAGCTGCATTGCAACCTAAGCCCAATTCTTCCTCTTCTCTCTCGTTTTGCAGGGCTCAGACCAGCATTATTGTTTGAAGAATCTCCCTGCCTATGTCTCCTTCCCTTCACTTTTATCTTTGCAAGCATTGTTCACAATAAATCTCCTGCTTGGCTAATTTTATTTTGGCCTCTGCTTCTTGGGGGACCCGAGCCGATGCCAAATCCTTCTACTTCCCAGAGGTGGACCCCTGGGTCCCAAGCTTCTTAGCACTATTGAAGATCAGGAAGCACAATATGTGGCATAATTCACACTATGAAGCCACACTATGATCTAATAGAATAATAATACAAGAAGAAAAAAGCACAATAATTCACAAAATGATACAGTGAAAAAGAGTGTAGTGTAGTAGCATTCCTCGTCAAGAATTTTTCCCTTTTGTGGCATTTCATTCTACTGTGCTGCTGTTCATGCCTTCATTCTTAAAACTGTCCCTGTTCTTATCTTCCATAGCACATCTTACGACTTTCTATTTCTTTGAGATACTCTCGTGCTATCTGTACTTTAAACATTATTATTTCCCAAGTATATATTATTAACCAACTTCTCTCCCCCTGCATAACTACATCCTCTTCTTGTGCCCTGAGTGTGAGATGCTTGGTTTATATGTATGTTTGTAAAGCATGTATGTTTTCTATTACTATTATAAAAATTGCTGCAAACTTATCAGTATAAAGCAATAGCTATTTATTATCTCACTGTTTCTGTGGGTCAGAATTTTGAACACAGCATGATTCATCTATTTCCTCTGCTCTAAGTCTCACAAAACTGAGATCAAGGGATTCTCAGGCTGTGCTCCCATCTGGGGGCTACGGATGGAAGATCCTCTTTCCAAATTCCTGCAGATTGTTGGCAGAATCCAGTTCCTTGTGGTTATAGTATTGAGGTTCCCCTTCCTTACTGGCTATCAACCAGGGGCTGCCCTTAGCTCCCAGAAAGCTTCCCCCAGTCCTTGCCCACGGGCGTCTACATCTCAGAGCCAGCAATGGCACCAGAAATCCTTCTTGTACTTGGAATCTTTCTAGTGTTCCCTTCTGCTGCACCTCTTTGACTCTTCTGCCTTCCTCTTCTTTTAAGGACTCATATACTTATATTGGGTCGACTTGGATAATCCAGGTTAAATATCCTATCTTAATGTCATTTGATTACCAATCTGAGTTATATCTGCAAAGTCCCTTCACATCAGTATATGAATTAGTTTTTGAAGAATCATCAAGGGACAAGAGTCTGGGAGGCATGGGGAATCATCTTTAGAATTCTGCCTCCCATTGTGAGCGTATGTTCAATAGACTCAAAATGCAGTATGTCCAAAGATGATTTTAGTTTTTCCCAAGTCCTTGTCCAATATTACTCTTCCTCCTGTATTTCCTATCTCAGTTAACAGCACTACCCTCCAGTGTCATCTAAAGCAAAAACCTAGTGTAAATATCTTTTATGGCTGTATCCAAATAACCAAAGCTCAAAACCCACACACACACACAAAAGAGGAGCTCTGAAAAGACCTCAGGCTTTTACTTGGGATGGAATGTTACTTTCTGAATTTTTCTAAAATCCCTCATATCTTCTCTACCCTTACCATTATGGGCTCATTTATGATCCTTATGATCTTTTCCTTATACCTTTACATTCTTGTGTTATTCTTGTATTTATCCCTTATGCCCTACTTTTTACTTTTTTACAACCCGTATTTATCAGAGTGAATATATAAAATTAAAATAGAGTTCCAAATCTGGCAATGGAAGACTAGATTATTTCAGGCATCACTTTGTGGTTGATAACAACTGTAAAAGTTGGTTAAATCAGTCTTTAAAAACATCTGAAGACATCAAAGTTGTCAACAACAAAATTTGGGGGACCAGAATGTAGAACAGGAAAGAAAACCAAAGAGGTACACTTAGAGACTAGTATGCTTTTCTCATTAAAAAATCTACTATTCTAAAAGTATTGTTGGAGATTTTGATAATGTAAGCAAAGTTTCTGGCAGGCTCATGCTGAAAGAACCAAAAGTGAACATCAGGACTCACCAAGCAGGAAGACTTTGGTATGTACCATGGCTTTCTAACTGTGACTCCAAAGTGTTAAACATAGGAGCAGGGGTGACAGCCATGAGAAGAATGAAATCTCAGCCTCAAATTATCTCAGGCCTTCATTATATTAAGGCAACCTGGTATTGTTGTCTGTTGCCTAGATGCATGCTGGAAACAAAATTAAATCATTTTTAGAAAAAGAAAACACAGTTTTAAATTATTTGTATAATTTTTACATTTTATGTCTGGCATTCAGGAAAAAATAATCAAATATGCTAAAGGAAAAGATTTAAAAACAGCCCCACCAGAAATATGAAAATTAAATTTTCAAATTTAGTCATTGAAATAAATGTGATAAATATGCTCAAATAATTAAATACAAGAGGGAGAATTTAAGTAGAAGACTGGAAATATATAAAAGATCAAATAGAAATCAGTATCTTACTACTGAAAAATATGAGTCAAAACAAAAACTTGGTTGATGACCTTAAGAGAAGAGTAGACATGATAAAGAAAGAATTAGTAAACTAGAAGGTAGTTCAGAAGGACATATGGAGACCAGAGCATTGGCAGACAAGAGAACTGACAAATTTCAAAAGAGCATAAGAGAAATAGGAGCCATGTTAATGAGAACCACGAGACAAGTAATTGGAGTCCCAGAGGAAAGCAGAGAAAGATTGGGCCAGAACCAATATTTGAACCCAATCTGCATGCACTAATATGGAATGATAATCATCTTGAATGCAGAAAGATTTGAATGCTGAGTCATCTCCACATTAACTCTCCTTCTTTGCTATTTCTTCTTTGTTGATGCTTTGTTAATGCATTCATAAAAATTAATGTATAAGGTATACATACATAATACATACTCTAATTCATAGGCAATTTAAGCATTTTAATAATTTTGGCAATACAAAATTTTTGCCTTTTAAAGTTGCTTTTAGAAGCCAATTCTCACTTAAGTATGATTTCAATGTATATTTATTAAAATCCCCAGTTTACTATTATGCATCTAAATTAAACCCAATGTTTAAGAATCACTGGCCTAAAGAATCAAGTCTCACTACCTGCCATGGAGTTCAAGATCTCATGTGATCTAACCGCTCAGTTTCATCTCCTCACCTTATTCTATTTGTTTCCTGTTATTTATGGTTGAGTTTACTTAGATTTTTATATCATTTCAAAACCATTTTCTCTGCTTCTTCAACTTCCAATCCTAGTCTTCATATAACAATCTCTTCAAAAGTTTGAGTTTAAAATGCCAATTAACTAGAAGTCCCTGATGTCGTTCTCCATAAATGCAATTGCAATGGGACAATTAAAACCAAAATAAAAAATATAAGGTATTTGAATAATCTTAACAATAATGCTAATTTAACTTTTAGATGCATATTGAACAGCAAACACATAAATTTCCAAGCTCTTGTGGAATATTTTAAAACAGATGAGAAAAATAAACTCAACAAATTTTCAGAGGATTTACCTAAAAATTTATAAGACTTTCTCTGACAAGAGTAAAATAACTCTAAAATCAATAACACTCACTCTAAAAACCAACCATTATTAGAAAAATTGCCAAACTATTAGAAAATAATCAGAATATATTATTAGTTTTACCACAGATCACAGTAAATTCTTTATGGCTTAAAGTGTAATGTGTAAATTATCAAGTTGTAAAGTTTATCATAAGTAAGGGAGTATTTGGGTAACAGTTTATAGAATCACAGTCTGAGGGTAAAAACAATTAGAAAAATGAAAAAGATTTTTTAAAATAGATTATTAAAATCTCCCAAACATCAACAATGTATGAATTTTTTTAAAGCTTACACATTCACAGGATATATTTACAACAAACTTTCAGAATAATAGGTTAGTGCTACCATACATATAATTCTAGACAACTATTAAGGGTCCCTAATGGATTCCTTTCTCTAAGTAACTCACTCCTGCCACTTTCAACACCATGTTTTCACTTCTTTTAATCATCTTTATAAGACCATTTTCCGAACTATCAAGTTCTGGTTGTTCTAATGGTAGAAAGCACAAAATTATATGTCTCTTTAATAAAATAACTCCCTTATAAGATGACTCCAGTGAGAAAATAAATTAGGTTCTGTCTTATATATACTATGTTTCATCTAGGTATTCTTATCCTGATACAGTCTGAATCAATGTATTATCACACAAAAAGTCTCCTCCTATGACACGCATGGACATTATTTTCTGATCAAAATGTTTGCTATCTCTGTGAGAAGTAGCATATCACCTTGAAAACAAAATTTTGATATGGCCTAGTATAATTATTAAATACCTCAGGTATGAGTGCACCTAGGAATTAATGTCTTTGAATAGTCAATAAAGTACAGTTGTTAAAGGTGAAACTCCAGAACTGATGACCCAGGTTCATGTGCTCGCTCCACCATTTAAACCTCTGGCTGACAGTGGGCAAATCACTTTTTGTACTCCTGTGCCCTTTGGTGAAATAGAGAGGATAAATTAATTGAATATATATATACCTTGGAACAGTACCTACTTAAAGATATGATTGTAGTGGTGAATTTCGCCTTACTCTGAGAAATACAAAAGTATTTTATTCTTTACAGACAGCCAATAACCATATAAATATATTTCAAATTTACCAGTAATTAAAGAAACTGCCCAAATACAACTAAATATCATATTTTACTCATAAATTATCAAATTTAAAAACAGTATTATTTTAAAAGTTTGTTAAGACCAAAATTCTAATATATTGTTGATGTTAGGGCAAAAAGTTAAAATTTTTTCATAAATCTTAAAGATGTTCATACTTTTTGACTTAATTTTCTACTTTTCAGACTCTATAGTAATAATCAGAAACACTGACAAAATGTATGTATAAATATTCCTATCACATCATTATTTGTAGTATCAAAAACTGAAATCAACCTATAGTTCCAACAGTGCTGTAAAAAAATAATTAAATAAATTACAACCTATCCCTATGTAGCATTAAAAATTTCATTCTCAAAAAGGTTAATGCCATGGGAAACTAAAAGTATATAAGATAATTGAAACTGATTATAAAAGATAATGTTAACTATTTGGATAATTTTGACAAAACCTGCATCAACAATATTTTCAATGTAAGTGTCATTGGTACTTTTAAAGATTTTTTGAGTTTTCCAAATTTCTTTCACAGGATAGCATTTATTTATTTATTTATTTATTTATTTATTTATTTATTTTCTCTTTTTTTTCTTTGCTTTTGGGTCTGAGTTGAGTTAGCACAGAATTGAGTTAACCCTACATCTTATTTCTTTGCACATTATCATGATTGGTTTATTGTCTATTCTCCTTATCTTCTTTTCCCATAAGTATACATACACATGCGCATGTAAATAGAGGCATGTGTGTAAAATCTCTTCATGGATGCTTGTATCCTACTCTTCCTTTATAATGTAATACATTATAATTTTTTAAAGAAACATACATTCTATTTCTCTTTATCTTAATAGTGGAATGATAAAAAGGATAAATTAGGAGAAGTACATAGTTTAGAATTAAAGGATCAAGGTTTAAGTCATTTCTCTTCCTCTTATCAGCTGTATTGCCTTGCACAAATAATTTAATTTTTCTTAACCTTAATTTTCATGTTTATACAAAAATGTATGGGAATGATTAAACACCAATATCACAGAATGTTTTTATTTTTCCCTATTCATATGCATTTCATTTTTTAAATTGATTTGATTTAATTTTATTGTGTGTTTTCTATTACCATTTAGTCTCCTTATTCCCCCTTTCCCCACCCCCAGCAATCACCACACTGTTGTCCATGTCCATGAGTCCTTTTTCCCTTTTGCTCAATCTCTCCACCCTCTCACTGCCATCCCCCCACTAGGTGTCATCTTATTCTTCATCTATGAGTCTGCCCTCATTTTCCTTGTTGGTTCAGTTAATTCATTAGATTCCACATAAGAGTGAAATCCTGTGGGATTTGTCTTTCTATGACTAGCTTATTTCACATAGCATAATATTCTCCAAGTCCATCCATAATGTCACAAAGGATAAAATTTTCTTCTTTTTAACAGCCAAGTAGTATTCCATTGTATAAACGTACAACTGTTGTTTAACCCACTCATCTACTGACGGACACTTAGGCTACTTCCACATCTTGGTGATTGTAAATAATGCAGCAATGAACATAGGTGTGCTTATGTTCTTTTGTGTTAGTATTTTGGGTTCCTTCAGATATATTCCCAGCAGTGGTATCACTGGGTCAAAAGGCAGATCCATTTTAAATTTTTTGAGTTTTCTCCACATTCTTTTCTACAGTGGCTATACCAGCTGCATTCCCACCAATAGTGCAAAAGGGTTCTCCTTTCTCTACATCCTTGCTAGCACTTGTTGTTCATTGATTTATTGATGATAACCATTCTGAAAGGTGTGTTATGATAACTCATTCTGGTTTTAATTTGCATTTCTCTGATGATTAGTGACATTAAACATCTTTTCATATGTCTATTGGCCATCTATATGTCCTCTTTGGAGAAATGTCTATTCAGGTCCTTTACCTGTTTTTTAATAGGGTTGATTTTTTTAGTGTTGGGTTTTGTAGGTTCTTTATAAATTTTGTATATTAACCCCTTATCAGATGTATCAATGAATATGTTCTCTCATTCTGTGGGCTTTTTATTTTGTTAATGTCTTCCTTTGATTTTCAGTTTCAAAACTTTTCAGTTTGATGTAGTCCCATTTGTTTATTTTTTCTTTTGTTTCCCTTTCCTGGGGAGATATATCCGATAAAATATTGCTTCAAGCAATGTCTGAGATTTTGATGCCTATGTTTTCTATTACAGTTGGAGGTAGCCTGATAACCTCCAACTTTGTTCTTCTTTCTCAGGATTGCCATTGTTAGGTAGGGCCTTTTGTGGTTCCACATAAATTTTTGAAATATATGTTCTAGTTCTGTGAAATACATCATTGGAATCTTGGTAGGAATGGTATTGAATCTATAGATTGATTTGGGAAATATGGACTTTTTAATGATGTTAATTTTTCCTATCCATGATCACAATATAGTATGTGCTTCCACTTATTTATATCTTCTTCCATTTCCTTCTTCAGTGTCTTATAATTTTCTGAGTATAGGTCTTTTACAACCTTGGTTAGGTTTATTCCTAGGCATTATATTCTTTTTTGAAGCAATTATAAACTGGATTGTTTTCTTGATTTGCTTTTCTATTAGCTTATTATTGGCATATAAAGTTGCAACTGATTACTGAATATTCATTTTGTATCCTGTTACTTTGCTGAATTTATTTATCAGTTCTAGTTGTTTCTTGGTGGAATCTTTGGTATTTTATATATACAGTATCATGTCATCTGCAAATAATGACAGCTTTATTTCTTCCTTTCTAAATTGGATGCCTTTTATTTCTTCTTGTCTGATTGCTGTGGCTAGGACCTCCAGTACTATGTTGAATAAAAGAATTGAAAATGGACATCCCTGTCTTTTTCGTGATCATAAGGGGAATGCTTTTAGTTTTTCCTATTGAGTTGATGCTGGCAATGGGTTTAGGCATGTTCTCTTTAATCCTACTTTGCTGAGAGTTTTTATCATAAATGGGTGCTGGATTTTATCAAATGTTTTTTCTACATCTATTGATATGATCATGTGGTTTTTATCCTTCATTTTGTTTATGTGGTGAATCACATTTTTTTTATTTGCAAGTGTTATACTAATTTTGCATTCCTAGAATAAATCTCACTTGATCATGGTGTATGACTTTTTGATGCATTGCTGTATTAGGTTTGCTAATATTTTGTTGAGGGTTTTAGCATCTATGTTCATCAGGGATATTGGCCTATAATTTTCTTTTTTTGTAGTGTCTTTATTTGGTATTGAAATTAGGATAATGCTGCCTCATAAAATGAGTTTGGGCCTGTAATGCTATGAATTTCCCTCTTAGGATTGCTCTCCCAGTGTCCCACAGATTTTGGATTGTTATGTCCTCATTTTCATTTGTTTCAAGGTATCTTTTAACTTCTTCCTTGATCTTGTTGTTGACCCATTCATTGTTTAATAACATGTTATATAACTTCCATGTCTTTGTGTGTTTTCGAGGGTTCTTATAATTTCACAACATTGTGGTCAGAGAAGATGCTTGATATAATTTAAATTATCTTAAATTTATTGAGACTTGTTTTTGTATCCTAACAAGTGGTTTATCCTAGACAACATTTCATGTGCACTTACTTGAAAAGTATGTATATTCTGCTGCTTTAGGGTGAAATGCTCTGAAGGTGTCAATGAAATCCATTTGATCTAGTGTGTCATTTAAGGCCTCCATCTCCTTGTAGACTTTCCACCTGGCAGATTTGTCCATTGAAGTCAATGGGGTGTTCAAATCTCCAAGTACAGGTGTATTTCTGTCAATCTCTCCCTTTATGTTCATCAAGATTTGCTTCACATATTTAGCTGCTCCTATGCTGGGTGTGTAAATGTTTACTAAGATTATATCCTCTTGTTGGAGTGTTCCCTTTACCATTATGTAGTGTCCTTCTCTGTCTCTTACTATATAGCCTTGGTTTTAGAATTCATTTTGTAAGATATAAATACTACTACCCAGTTTTTTTCCTTTCCATTTTCATAAAACATCTTTTTCCATCCCTTTAGTTTTAGTTTGTGTGTATTTTTCAATCTGAGATAGCTCTCTTAGAGGCAGCATATACAAGGTCCAGCAGAAGTAATGCCTTTCTGAGTGTGGTTGGTAGGGTAATAATATGGGTATAATAATTTATGGTTTTAATTTTAACATATCACCTAAAATGTCATATGGTGTGCATGAGTGTGATATTGTTATGGTACAGAATTACATTCTTATAATTTTGTAATTAAAAAGGGGCATTATTTGTGCTAGACCCTGTAGACAGGTCTTGTTTT
>PVKM010005281.1:18193-48563 GCA_004027735.1 Carollia perspicillata
CTTCTTCTTCTTCTTCTTCTTCTTCTTCTTCTTCTTCTTCTTCTTCTTCTTCTTCTTCTTCAAGCAAGCCCTTTAACATTTGTTGCAGTACTGGTTCGGTATTAACAAACTTATTTAGCTTTTTCTTATCTGGAAAATTTTTTATTTCTCTTTCAAATTTAAACAATAGCCTTGTTGGGTAAAGTAGCTTTGGTTATAGGTTATTGATTTTCATCACCTTGAATATTTCATGTCACTCCCTTTTGACCTGAAATGTTTCTGTTGAGTAATCAAATGATAGTCTAATTGGTACACCCTTGTAGGTAAGTAACTACCTGCTTTTCTCTTGTGGCTTTTAGGATTCTCTCCTTGTCTTTAAGCCTTGTCATTTGAATTAAGATGTATCTCAGCGTAAACTTCTTCAGGTCCCACTTCTTTGGGACTCTCTGAGCTTCCTAGACTTGTATGTCTTTTTCCTTCACCAGATTAGGGATGTTTTCAGTCATTATTTCTTCAAATACATTCTTGAGCCCTTGCTTTCTCTCTCCTTCTGGTATTCTCATAATGTAGATGTTGTTTTACTTCACGTTTTGCAAAATGTTTCTTAAGCTGTTCAATTTTTTAATTTTTTTTTCTTTTTGCTTCTTTGCCTGGGTGTTTTTTCCTACCCTGCATTCCAAACCACTGATCTGATGCTCTGTTTCATCTAACGCACTGTTTATTCCTTTCAGTGTGTTATTTTAGATATTGCATTCTTTATTTCTGACTGGCCCTTTTTATTGTTTCTATGTCTTTTTTCATGCTGCTGAGTATTCTTATAATCATTACTCTAAACGCTCTGATGAATTGCTTGCCTCCATTTCATTTAGTTCTTTTTCTAGAGAATTCTCTTGTTCTTTCATTTGGGTTCTGTTTTTTTTTTTTTTTTTTTTGGTCTTCCTATTTTGGCTGCTTCTCCATATTTACTGCCTTAGTTAAGTTAATCAGTGATGTAGTCTTAAGTTATAATCATCAGCCGATCTTAAGCACCACAGGATGGGGCAGAGTAATTCCTTTGGGTGGGGCTATTGCTTCCCCTCAGGCTAATGCTACTTAGAGAGGAGTGCTCTGCCTAAGAAAGATGGCTCCTGCAGTATGGGAAATAACCCAGCACAGAGATCCTGGCTGCCATTCCTTCAGTTCTCTCCCCAGAGCCACTGACCTCAGGCTCTCCTCAAACATCTCTAATCCACTGTGCCCTCCTTCTGACCAGAGTAAGTGGCTGCAAACAAAATTTTCCGTGTTGGCCATTTAAGAGTCTCTCTGCATCTCCCGCTCATCTCTCCCCAGCAGACATAAACCCTGCCACTTTGCACAGCTGGGTATTATCTGGGGTCCTTTCCACCTCTGGAGCTGTAGGATGGGCAGCCTAGTCTGGGGCTTAGACCCCACACTTTTCAGAGGGATCCCCCTGGCTGCTAAAATATTCCTCTGGAACTTCGGCTACCACCCTTGTTAGCCCATCCAACCATCTCACATCTCCTTTGCATGTGCTACCTGTCTCGTTGTGATGAAGTGATCTCCTCTATGTGTCCTTGGTTATAAGGCTTTTCTCCAGCTGGTGTTCAGTTGGTTATTCAAGATGATTTCTCTACCATTTACTTGTAATTCCAGACTTGGTCCTGGAAGGAGGTTAGCATAGTTGCCACTTACTCCTCCACCATCTTGGGTCTCTCATCACAGAATGCTTTTAATGATTAAATGAAGTACATCTGTTAAGCATCAAATACAATGAATGTCACATTATAGGTACTCAGTGGGATTTCTAAAGATATAATTTAATCCTATATTCACAATATAGAACTTGATTATATAACCTAGGTTTCTTTCATGATAAATGGCCTTTCTTTCTATCCTACAATATTAATAAAATCTTCTGTAAAAAAAACATTATCAAACAAGAAAACAAAAGATAGAAGCAGCGTGTCTCAAACAACAATTAAATTTTATATTTCTTTGAGAACAGAGCACTCATATATACTTATATGGTTTTCTTGTTTGTTTTATGAGCTAGAATCAAAGAATTACATTCTCCAAAATCAGCCCTCAATTTAGTGCACAAATGATTTTGAAGAACATCCCTATTATTATAATGCCTATTTTGAGATAAACCTATTTCACTCCATTCTATTCTTTTGCCTTTATTACAGATAGATTTTGATCCATTGAAGAGTCAAGATTACTGAAGAAAATATTATATACAAATATTTAATTGAAATAAAAATTTTGCATAGTTTTCAAAACATTTTTTGAAGAAGGAATATTTATTACTAATATCAGTGAGTCAGCCCTACATACATAAGTAGACTGGTTTTTTACTCACATACAGGGTGGGGCAAAAATAGGTTTACAGCTATTCATATGGAAAGTAATACAATACTTAATAAATAATACTACAAGAATATAGTAGGTTTTGAGAACTCAGAACTGTAAACCTACTTTTTGCTTCAACCTGTACGGTAATGAAACAGACGTGCCTGCCTCTACCCCAAATTATTACACCTTTATTAGTCATGACATTTCACCCTTAGCACTTTATTTGTAGGCTAATTACTATTCTGCTTTTAAAATCAAACCTTCTTGAAAAGAGCATCATACTGCATTATTCATAGACATCTATGCCTGAATTTTTCAGCTGGCTAACCAAAATTCACAAGGAGTCTGAGCTAAAGAAGTGCCTTGAATCCTTGGTAGTCAGAGAAGCAGACAAGGTGAAGGATGGCCAAGGGGAGGATAAAAATAGAAGGCATGTATGATATGCCAAAAATATATTTTCTTACTTCCTAGTTTTGGGAGCCAGCCAACATCTTCACCCTTGTCATGACTGATTTTATGATTTAGGGTATAGTATGTTTATCAAAAGATACCTTTTTTCAATGGAAGTATGTTTTACAAAGAATTATAGACATCATCAATTTTAGTCTCATTTTGGTTTCAGGATTTCTGAACCACCAATAATAATTTCTCCACTTCTTTCAGTTTATTTCAATCCTTTTGATATATCAAAGGATAGTTCTGGTCTATCTTGCCTATAAGGTTTTATCTTGTCATGTAATCCATGCACATTTTCACATACTTTGAAACATAATTTGACATTGACTTGTGAAACAATATAAAATATCTAATATTCATATTATTGAACTTCCAGGAGGAGAAAAGAGTCTAGTGTGAAGAAGGAAGAAGAAGAGGAAGAGGAAGAGGAGGAAAAAGAAGAAGAATGAGGAGGAGGAGGAGGAAAGGAAATAATGGCTGAAGTAATCTTATACATTAAAGACAGTTCATAAAAGAAAATCCTTAATGAGTAAATTCAAAGAAGTCTACACTCAGGCACATGAATATCAAAATGGTACAAACCAAAGACAAAGAAAAAATCTTGAAATCATCCAAAAAAAATGACATACCACCTCTAAAGAAATAATGACACAAACATCAGTGGATTTCTCATCTGAAACCATGGAAGCCAGGAGATAGTGAAACATTTGTCACTTGCTGAAAGAAAATAACTGTCAACCCAAAATTCTATATCCAAAAAAAAATATCCTTCAGGATTGAAGGCGAAATAAAGACATTTCCAGATGAAAAAAAACAGAAGACTTACACTGAAAGAAATATTAAAGGAAGTTCTTCAGGTAGAAGAATACTTCAGATGGAATTTTAGAAACCAAGAAAGAACTGAAAGGATAAATTGACCAATTCATAATTATAGTTCGAGGCTTCAACATTCCTTTCTCACTGATCAATAGAGCAAATAGATAGAAAGCAGCATGGATACAAATGACAAGAAAAACACCACCAACCAAATAGATCTTATTGGCATTTACAGAACTCTGCATACAACAACAGAAGAGTGCATATTCCTTTTAAGTAGACACAGGACAGTTACCAAGGTAAACCATGTCCTGGGTTATGAAACAAATCTTAATGAATTTAATGAATTGAAATCACACAAAGTTTGTTCTCTGGACAAAATGGAATTGAACTAGCATTAAATCACAAAAAGATGTGAACAAAATTCTCAAATAATGGGGAATTAAAATAAGGACAAGAAGAGATTTTAAGAAAAATAAGAACATATTTGAATTAAAGGAAAATGAGAATATAACATCAAAATTTATTAGATTCAGCTGAAGCAGTTCTTAGAGGGAAATGTATAATTTTAAATAATAGAAATATAAAATAAGAAAGGTCCCAGTCAATAGTTTACTTTTTTGCTTTAAGAAACAAAACAAAAAATACCCATATCAAGGGGAAAAATAATAAGAAAAACAGCATAAATCGATGAAGTTGATATCAGGAAAACAATAGAGAAAATTAATGAAATCCTCCCCTGTTGTGATGGTAAATTTTTTTGTCAACTTGGCTGGGCCACAGAATCTAGATATTTGGTCAAACATTATTCAGGGTGCTTCTGGATAAAATTTATATTTAAATTTAGGAACTCTGAGTAAAGTAGATGACCCTCCATAATGAGGTGGAGTCCCATCCAATCAGATGAAGGCCTAAACTGAACACGAGGCCGACCTCCCTGGCCAAGAACAGTTCTCCAGCCAGCTGCCTTCATCTGCAACATTGGCTTTTCCAGCAGATTACCTTGCACTCAAACTGCAACTCTTTCCTGAGTTAACCACCATACTAACAGAATAAATATTAATCTTTGAATCATAATATCATTGATTTAGATAATACCTAAATGTTTGTTAGTCCATCCACATCTGATCCATAAAAATTTTGCATAGTATCTTTCCTACTGGGTCATCAGACTTCTACTTAAGCATCTCCTCTAGAGTGCAAGTTTTACACAATGGAAGTGATCTCTGTTTTAGAAACAGAGAGAATACTGTTTAATTCATGGCTTTGCCAACAAGTAGCCATAATCATGGCCATCACTTTAATCCTGTAGATCTTGACTTCATCTCTCAAATGGGAATACTTTATAGAGATCTTGTAAAAATTAGAAATGATGATTATAAAGCATTTCACATATTGTAGACACTCAAGAAATGTTATATATTAATATACAATTCACATTGGTGGTACAGAAATAAGGTCAGGTGACTTTCAATATTTTTTCTTTACTACATTTAATGTTATGAATTTATGTTCTGCCTTTTTTTTTTTGACAGTAGGACACCTAGAGCAATTCCTAACGCATAAAAGCTATCTAATAATTTTGTTATTATCTGAATGAAAAACAGCTTGCACCAGTTGTTCTCAACTTCTTGGTCTCATTATCTCTTTATACTGTAAAAATTATTGAGGATTCCAAAGAGCTTTTGTTTATTTTGGTCATGATATCTATATTTACTGTATTGTAGGTTTAAAGCAAACATTAGTTCAATTAATAAGAAAAATAAAAGCACTACTAATTAACATAAATAATAAACTTTCCAAAGCAAAACAAAAAATTAGTGAGGATAATGGTGTTGTTTTATATTTTTGCAAACCTCTTTAATGCTATTTTGTTTAGTAGAAGTTAATTAGATTTTCATATTGGCTTTAGCATACAATCAATCACAATATGTAGGTTCAGTTGAAATATGAAGAAAACCCAGCTTCACAAAAATCTGATTTGGAAAGATACTCATCTCAATAGCATTTTCAGGTAATTACAAATATTCTTATTTGATACTACACCAAAACACAAGTGGGAGGTAGTTTTTTCAGATATTTACAATATGGATTCTGAAACCATGTCAGTGAATTCTGTATTATTAAATTCCATTAGTTTATCTGGAGTATGAATGAATCTTTTACTCATATATGATTTTGTAACATCATACGTGAATCATTTGGAATATACTGGTTCAGGAGTTTATGTGGATCTTCCACATGTGAACACATTTCATTAGATGATATCATAAATAAATCACATTTGCTAATATCCTTTAGCTGAGCAATAACTTTCTTTTAAGTATTGTAAGGTTGCCAAGTTCTCTGGCAAATACTAGTTTGCCAAAATTCTAATTTTTGCTAGAAAGCTCAAATTTTATTATCATCAACAAATACTGTCAGTTATTTTCCTTAAAGTGACAGGTATTCATTTTTGAGAAAATGCCTGCAAATACCTCCATCTGAATAACCATGGTCACTCCATGAAAAAAAAAGAAAACACATTACTCGATCACATAGGCGCCTTTTCTTGAGGCAGGCACTGTACTTGGGTATGCAGAATTGCTCTATGTGTACTCCCATTTTGTCATTCAAAATATTAAAAAGCAAGTACTCAAGGGTCAATATTTAGTAAATTTATTCTATACTACATGATTAAGGACATTCTTAAGTGAAATTGGCATTAAAAAATATTCGTTATGGTAAAAAGCGACCAGGACAGCTGGGTGCCAGCCACTACTGTAGGGGTGATTTTGCCTCCCAGAACTCTCTAAGCTAGTTATCATCTCATAAATCATTATTTTGAAATTCTAAAATTTGCCTTTTGCTTTTAAAAAAATGTTATAGTTTATCCTGGAATTTCAGAATAATGATTTTTTTAGATGATAAGGTTAAATGAGGTGATGGCAGGAATAACTGCTGACAGCCAATAACAGCAAAGTCAAGTCAACTGAGAACAAACTGAGTTAATTGCTGAAAAAGTATATAATTATACCCTAAGTCTCTAAGAAAATTCAAAACACATAAGTACATATCCAGTCAGCTACCAAAGTGAGAAAGTCATCACACTTCGGGAGCCCCTGGAAAATTCCACAGTACTTTCTTAAAAGAATAAGAGTGAAAAAGGCAAATAACCTCTTAGCATCACTATGAAAATACTTCTAACTGCATTTAAATCCTTCCTTAAAGGGCCTCAGGGACTTCTAGAAGCACCCAGTTCTAACTTGGAGAACTGCTTGCTGGCTGACACCTCCTCTGTGGCACAGAAAATGCTGCATTACAATGAGCTGCGGTAGGCTTCCCTTTTGTCATGGTCAGAAATCCAGTGCTCCTCATTTCAAATCCACATTTAAACTGAAAGATCCTTTTGGTCCACCAGAAAGAACTCTACATTACAACCTTCTTTCAATGCAGAAGCCAGATGAGATGGAGTCCCTGAGGCCAACAGAGGCCAGAAGTAAAGCACCACTCAGCCTTCAACCACAATGGTTTTCAAATCGCATGAGCAGGCCACCTCCTAGTGCCCCTTCATCTATCATTTTATGCCTCTTCGTGTTCCTTTTCTGAGGTTTTTGTTTTTGCTTAATGTTGCTGGGCATTCTGTCCTCATTTTCCTTGTCACACAAGTGAGGGAAATGTTTCATCTGATACGAAGCCACATGTCAGCACCTGTTCTCTGGGTTGATTTGTTCATTATTTCCATTTCTCTTGTTCAGTCCTGCAGGGTCTTTTTCTGTCAGCAGTGACAACAACACATCTGTACGCCCTGTGCCTGCTATTCTTTTTCATGAATGTCAAAACCCAGGGTCTGATGAGTGCCCTTGAGGCTCAGCCTATCACTTAAGGACTGCTTCTATTTGGATGTCCAATTTTTTGGTTAACTGAACTTGTAGCTAAGCCTTGCTGAAATATAAAATTTGACTTTCTTTATGTGGGTGGATAATCTAGTTTGGAAAGGGAGGTAACGGTTTGCCATACAAAAGACAGTTATACTCTTACTATGCAGAAAGTCATTTTGTTTGAGGCATAAGTGCTTAAACATCAGCCTAACTCAGTGCTGTGCAATTTGACATAGCAGCCATATATCGAGACTCGCCAGTGATAAGCACTGTGGACACATGGACTGAAATCCTTGGGGAATAAACAAATGATTAAATATGAAGACACGGGTGACACGGAGAGATTGGAGCTCTTAACTTGGCTAGGGTAGGGGATGTTAGGCATTTTTGGCACATTAGAAAGCACAGTTCATCTAGGTATTTTTTTTTTTACCCTGCTGGTTGCCGTCAGTTTATATTGTATTACACAGATGATTGTTTACAATTATGCGGATGGTCTTAAACTCAAATAGCCTGAGTAAGTAGCTTTAAGCCTCGGGTTTTGGTAGACATATAGGATTTTTACCATGGTATATAACTGTAACATTTGGTTCATTGTTCAGTTCAGTGTTGCTTTGAGGATGGGAAGGAGGCAGACGCAGATCTTAGTAAAGGCTGTAAGGGCCTTCCTGTAGGGCCAATTGGAGCTGAGTTTTACTATACAGAATGGCTTAGCTTGGTATTATAGGCAAAGCCAGAACAGGAATGAAATCACAAAATGAGGACGAAGAAACATACATGAGGAGACATCAGACAAACTAAAATTGAGGGACATTCCAAAAAACACTGGACTTCTACTCTTTAAAAACATCAATGTTATAAAAAAAAAGACAGTTGAGCATATTTACCAGAATAAAAGATATTAGACTTATGACAACTAAAATACAGTGCTTGATCTTGGAATGGATCTTGTACTGGTAGGAGAAATGTCTACAAAGAATAATTTTGGTATAATTACAGAAATTTTAGTATAGACTGTATATTAGATACTAGTATTAGATGCTAAATTCCCTGAATTTGATCATTATGTAAGAGAATGCCCTTGTTGTTAGGAGATACATTGTCTATGCTGGAAAGGTTGTAGATTTTACACTGATTTCTCAGGTGGTTCTTCAAATAAAAGAATATATATGTTATATATTTATATAGTCTATTAAATGTTACATGTATCTACAGTATGTATATACTATAGATTCACATAGATGTATATAGGGTGTGTGTGTGTGTATATGTCAAGAGAGAGAAGAGCGGACGAAAAATGTGGCAAAGTATTAACAATGGGTGAACCTAAAGGACGTGTGTGTATGTGTTTTCTTTGTGGTATCTTTGTTATTTTTCTAGGTTTGAATTTTTTTAGATTTAAGTTTCTTAAAAATAAACAGAGTAACTAAAAAGCAGTCTTCCCCCTAACCCCACTCAGCCTCACCTCAGAATGGCCTACTTGCCCGGGACAATTATGGAAAAATAATTGTTACTTTTACCCCTTCCCTAAATCGGATATCTGGCCACAAGATCTGGACTTAATGCCATAAAAAGCAGGTGAGATCCCCCTGCTGTAGAGCCTTTCCGAGGTTTTAGCTCTAAATCTTTAGTGCTAGCCGTGGTAGGTAGAGCCATAACAACTTCACAGATTCAAGAATCTCTCATCGGCATATGATTCCAACATATCACGGATTTTGCTCATTACACAAGTTCTGAACTTGATTCCAAGTGACCAAAGTGGCACATTCTCAAAAGAGTGAAAGATTTTGATCATAAACAAATAAAAAATAAATGGGGTGCCCAATTTTAAAGAATATATTTTATTTGGTTAATGTAGTGAAAAAATAAAAAAAAAAATGCAAGTCCAGAGGACCAAACAGTATTTAAATGAACTTGTTTTCTAAGAATCTCAATTGCCTAGAAAATCAGAGCATAACTGGCATATTTAATTTATAAAATATCCTTCAGTCTTTTAAGGAGAAATAAAGCAAATGAACATAAATGTGTAAATGATGGAGAACAAATGCAGACACACTTAATAAGCTGGAAGAAGCAATACATTTTTGAAGAGAAATGAGAGAAATATTAGAGGGCACAGTACTCATCTATTAAAAAGTAAATGAGATCCTAACAATGAAGAGGATGAAAGAAGGGGAAAAGGACAATCACCCAGATCTACTTATTCTTACGGAGGGTGTTAGGAAAAGGGAGATGTTATAATCAGGAAAGAGGAATAGTGTACAAAGTAACCAACAAAAGAAAGATGCACATTCTCAGGCAGCAGGCAGGCTCCCGGGAAAGAAGGAAGTTCTGGGAAGCTGTTGAGGAATACCCTCTTATAGCCACTGTTGGAGATTTCACAGTAAGAGCAGTACTACCTCCCACCCCTACGACTAAACTAGAAAGCTACAACTTGTATAGGTTGAGATGAAAAGATCAGAAAGTCCCATAAAAATACAGACTTGAAGCATTGCTGGTGAGCTTCAAGGTGATACCCATTATGTGTGACATGTAGTCACTGAGTGTGTCCTGAGAAACTTTGCCCCACCCCCAGCAATTTTTTGAATTTTTACTTTGAAGGTAGACCCTGCTAAAATAAGAGAGATTAAAGGAGAGATTAAGAGAACAATAATAAACTGAGTTCAGGCCTGGCGAAAATATTGGTCCAATGGGATAGCAATCCCTGGGTAAAATTATCCCACTCAGGGAGCTAACCCTGACAAGATTTATTTCTTCAGTAGTTGCTTTTGTGATGCCCAGAATTCACTGACTCACTACTAGCAGAAAGAGAGAACTGAAACGCCCTAAGAAGGGGGAAGAAGTGACTTGATGAGTAAAAGGACAAGGTGATGAGCAACATTAGGTCCTTGAGGAAAAAGACTTCAGAAAAATCAGCAGCAGGTTTTCTTCTGGAAACCCCTGAGAATGACTGTCCGAAAGGAACAAATGTGGAGACTGCAGGTATCTTCCCAAAGAAGCAGGTCTCTCAAATGTGAGCAATTCCGTAGCAAGACTGTCAATAGCCACCAGAGCTCCGAACTGAAAATGCCTGCTCGAATGTAATAAGGAAGCTGTCACAAAACGGAGTCTATAGTCATTTCACTGCTGATGCCAGGAATGCACGGCCAAAGGTAAAGTGAAAATTAAGAAGTTCTGAACATGCTGGTGAAAAAATAAAGACACCTCAAAATAAATTGATTTGGGTCTCTGACCACAGCAATTATAAAGCTGCATAAAAGAATGTAGCAACATTTCAGACGCTATTCTTCTCCAGCAGAGGACAGATTCATAGGAAGGTTTTTACACCTGTGGTAATTCACATCATTCTATAATTACTCTCCACATGGAAGATTCCTCCCCATTGAAACTGTGTTCTAGTTTCCGCTATCAGGACAGCTAGCCTAAACTGCCAATCATCCTGAAGTCTCTTAACCTCAGATAACTTCAAGTCTCTGCTTTAGATTGATTCTAAGAATGTTATTTTGATTCTAGAAGTAGGGATAAACTTTTACCTGTCGGAAAGACTGAGACCACTGTAGCAAAATTTTATTTTAAAGGTTTCTGCTTCTGGATATAATTGAGTAACTCCTGGACTCACTCTGCCACTGTGACCATCTAAGAGACTGGACAAGATACATGAAATGACAGTTATCAGACATTTAATAAGAAGCAGCACAGGACTGTGGTCCCTGAATAAGGGAAATATGTGAGGGAAGACCCATAGTCACACTGGCTTTCTGTCTACAGGTACTGGCTGTCCTACAGCTTATGGAGACAGAGACCAAGCAGAGCTGGATAGTCTTATTAAGCTGATGAAGAAGAGACCAAAGTCTGGGGATGCTGAGGCGGATAGAATGTGTGGGTCATGACTCTGGAGCACCACAAACCTACAGTGCTGCTCTAATGTCTCGGCCAAATACTAAATTGAAGATAGGCTGGGACCATCTCCTTGGGTTCTGGCAGAGAACAACTACAGAGGACACACGAGTTGTATGGAAATGCCTGAGATCACATCGTACAGAGAAAAGGAGGAGTTCCGACTGGAATAGAGACCTCAGTGAACACTCAAATGGTTCCGCCAAAAAAGTAGTAGGGCTACTCGAGTCCTAGGGTGAGGGTCACTTGTGACACACCCTAGAAACATTTAAAAACATGCCTCAAAGGATCAAGTTGGTCTAGTCAATTAACTGTCTGCCAGGAAAAAAACACAGCATTCCTTAAAGAAACATAATATAATTAAATTATTTGTATCATATATCAAGAACATACAGCAAACAGTAAAGTTACTACTCAAGCAAAGAAGCAAGAAAATGTTACCTATAATTTAAAAAAGTAACATTTGATGAAAACAGATGCAGACCTAACAAAAATTTTGGAATTAACAGATAATGACTGTAAGAGAGTTATTATAACTATTTTAAGAAAGCAAAAGGAAAGCAAAATAAGTGAAGAGGTAGGAAATTTCAGAAAATATATTTACACCATGAAAAAAACAGAAACTCTACAATTGAAGAATACAATATTTGAATTAAAAATTGAATTGATTAGCTTTATAACTGATTGGGAAATAGAAAATGGAAGGTTTGTAAAATGTAAAGAAAATAAAATGTAAATGATCGAAAATGAAGCACAGGGAGAAAAATGCTGAGAGAAAATTAACAGAGCAATCTCAAGCAAGTTGATGTAAATGAGCTTGGGGTTCCAAAAGGAATATAGACTGCTACACAAAAAGAATTTGAAGAACTAATAGCCACTAACACATTTCAAGAAAGAATATTAAATTGAAGATATGTAAGAAGCTCACTGAATCCCAAACAGGATAAATAGAAATAACTACTCTATGTTTCAGAAATTCTATTTTGAAGTGTTTATCTAAGGAAATGAAGACATATGCCAACAAATACGTGTGTATAAATAAGAAAACTCATATTAGGTTTACTCATAATAGTCAATCCTGTAAATAATCCAAATGCCTATATAAAGGAGAATGCATTAACAAAATTACAATATGTTTATAGACTGATATACTAGCCACCAGTTAATGAATCAACTACTTAAAACATGCAACAGTGTAGCTGAATTTCCAAGACATTGTGCTGAGAGAAAAGAGCTATACCTAAAAGCATACACACTATTTAATTTATTTTATGTCAAGTTCTAGAATAGGCAAAACTAAATTATGGAGAAATAAACCAGAAAACTGGTAGCTTTTGGAGAGATGAAAGTATGATCGACTGGGATGGAAGATAAAGGAATTTTTGGAGGTGGTGGTAATATTTATTACCTGATTGAGATGTAGTTTACCTGAATGGTTGTTTGTCAAAACTTGTAAAGTAATAATAATATCTAAGATCTGTGTACTTGAAAGTCTGTCAATTATATTTCAATGAAATACTTTTAAAGAATATCAGTAAGATATTGGATAATGTCTTCTGAACAAAACTGATACACACACACACACACACATATATGTGTATATATATATATATATATATATATATATATATATATATATATAAGCTATATTGTTGCTGTCAGGTAGATTTGTAGCTAATTAAATATAAAAACATGTTGAGTAATTGATTGGGGTCCTGCTGAAGCAAGGATTGTAGTAATTTTCCTGATAGGTCTGTTCTAATTGTTTTCTCCATATTTTAACAGTGTTTTGAATTAGTACATCAAATGTTTTCTCTTATTATTGGAGCTACCCACAGCTGAGAAATTTAGTTTGCATGCTGGATGATACAATTAAGACAGGAAAGATTATTGTGTGACTGAAATAAACACAAGGGAGTTTTGGAGAAATTAGGTCTTGCATTTAAAGGAAAAATAAATAATCAATTACTTAAGTAAGTAAATGCTGGTAGGATCACGACTTCATGCTCTTCATTTGATAAAGAATATTTAATTGGCTACATATTACAAGGAAACAAATTATATATATGAAAAGTTTGAATATTTGTACTGTGAGGAAAGAAAAATATAGAAAGGACCATATTGCCATTTTGTAAGATCTTGGTAGCCAAAAGATGTTATAAAACAGTTTTGTACAGCCCTGACTGGTATGGCTCAGTGGGTTGGGCAACATCCTGCCAACCAAAAGGTTACCAGTTCCATTCCTGGCCAGGTCCCCAGTTGGGGGATTGCAACTGATTGTGATGTTTCTTTCCCTCCCCTCCCCTCTCTCTAAAAATAAATAATAAAATCCTTTAAAAACTAGTTGTGTAAGGCTAGGTAAGCCTATCTTGGCTGAGAATCTTCTTGGGAAATGTTCTACTTTTGTGGATCACATCTACACACCATCAATATCTAAAACCTGGCCTGGAAGCTGTGATTTGTCATTGTAAAAGCAGCTCAAACTTTAGTTTGATGAGTGTTCAAAGATCAGGCTTTAATAAAAGAACATCAGTGATGCATCGAAATAATTTTAGATCTTAATCAAAAGGGTTTTTTAAAGTCTATCAGAGAAGCAAGATTCCAGAGATAGACTTGATAAACTAACAAAGTTAAGTCTCTGAGAGGATTTAAAAAGGGATTTAGTGAGTCAGACCCATCACTATTGTGCTCTACCTGCAGTTGCCAAGGTAACAAAAAACTTGGGATTCCCAGAATTTTTTTCTACACCAGCATCAGGAATAACAAAATTAGCCAACTGCCTGCCTGCCAGTGTGTCCCCATGAGCCTCCAGATACTAATCTCAACAAAAATAAACAAACAAATAAATAAAGTTTTATTGCGCTTCTCCCTAGGCCAGCGTATGTGCATTTACTTGTAAATAAATTAGCTGCTGCTTTCCCATTCGACATCTCTATTCGTCTCTAACTTATATGGGGAATTTATCTGTGGTTTTCTTTATCACTGGCTATTGTTTGAGCCCTATCCTTGGTATAAAGTTGACAGCTGAAAAAAATTTCCCAGGAGTTTGAAGATGTCGCTCCTTCTCTTAGCTCTTACCTAGTTTCTGGTGAGAAGCCTCCTAAAATCCATATCTTTATTTCACTGTCTATAACATCTCTTTTGCTGTGTCTACATTTACTGTTTTCTCTCTTTTAGTTACCAGAAGTTTACATATGCTCTATTAGATGTGCTTTCTTTTTTACTTGTTTTTCTTGTGTTTCTCTGAGGATTTTTTTAAAGATTTTATTTATTTATCTTTAGAGGGGAAGGGAAGGAGAGAGGGAGAGAAACATCAATTGTGGTTGCCTCTTGCTCATCCCCTGCTGGGAACTGGCCTGCAGCAACCCAGGCATGTGCCCTGACTGGGAATCAAACCAAAATGGTTTAGTTCTCAGGCCTGGGCTCAATCCACTGAGCTACCCCAGCCGCGGCTTCTCTGAGCATTTTTTAATTGTTATTTGACTACAGTTGTCCCAATTTTTCCCCTTTGCCCCCCCCCACCCAGCCCAACCTCCACTCCCACAGTCCATCCCCACACCCACCATTGTCCACGTCCGTGGGTCATTCATGCCTGTTCTTTGACGCTGAGCATCTTGATTCTGCGGTTTTATAGCATTATTTTTGGAAAATTCTTGGCCATTTTCTCTTCAGATATTTTTTCTGAAGTGTTCTCTCTCTTTAGTTCCTCTGGAACAGCAATTATATGACTATTAAATCATTCAATATTGTTCCAGAGCTGTTGGGTATTTGCTTTGTTTTTGTTTCCCCCCACTGCTCTTCTCTTTGTGGTTCAGCTTTAGTGTTCCCTCTTCATTTATATTTGGGCTCACTGGTTCCTACCTCAGCTGTGTTGAATCTAGTGATGAACCGGGCAAATGTATTCTTCATCTTTTATACCAAGTTTTTTTATTTCTAGCATTTCTACTTGATCTTTTTATAGTTCCATCTCTCTGCTGAAAATACCTTTCTCTTTATGCATGTTATCAACCTTTTGCAGTAAATGTTTCAAGATACTAAACCTAGTTGTTTTAAGGTCATTATCTGATCATTTAAACATCTAAATCCCCTGTAAGTATAGTCCTATTGATTGTATTTTCCCTTGACAATAGCTTGGGGAGTATGTATTTGTGCCTGTGTCTTGTACATTTTTATATTATTGAATACCAGACGTATTGTGGAGAGATTGAGGTAAATAGAATTTATGCTTGAAAATGGGCCTGCCTCTGTTTTTGATTGAGTATTGGGGGTGGAGTCCACGTAGTCAGGGGCCGGGCTGAATTTGGGCTTTGCTGTTGCTATAGCCACCACACTCCAGGAACCATAAACATCAAATTCCTGTTAGGTTCTGTCTCTGTTCGAGCTCCACCTTCAGTTTTCTGCCATCCCAATATGCTTACAGCAAACAGGGGGCTTCTTCACACTTTTGCTCTTTCTCTGTACCAGGCGGCTATTGCTTGTTCCTTAGTGCTTCCTTCACCGGTTTAGGGAGGTTCTCTGTTGCCTGGTCCAAGTCAGTGTAGGTAGATCTATGTGCCTGGGCTTTAGAGGCATGGCTTCCTCAGTGTTCGTGCCCCTCCCTATATGGCATCCAAACTCTGACTAGTATCTGTGATGGGTCACGTGCAAGTGACAGAGTTTTGCTCCTCTCCTTGTGGTAGGAAATCTCTAATAATTTTATAGCATTTGGGACAAAGGGTTCTTGTCTACCACTTTCCCATGTGTAGAGGGTGCTTTCCCATACTTGCTTCAGTAGCAGCGGGCTTTGGTGGTGGCAGGGATTGATGTCCTTCCCCTACTTAAGGCTTTTTCTTATTTGAGAAAAGAGTCTCAGGACATGGATCTTTAAGCCTTTCCTGGAGTGGTGGAAGATCCCCTCCTACACATGACCACTGAGGGGAAGCTCTCTCAGGACTCCTGATTTGCTCCTAACCTATGAGTAAATACAATTTTTTTAAATCTAGGGCTTCCAGTGATTCTTTACAGTCATGACCCCTGTAATAAGGGGACACATTCTGAGAAATGCTTCCTTAGGCAATTTGATTGTTGTGTGATCATCAAGTAAAATCATAAAAACTTAGGCCAATATGTACCTAGACTATATGGTACAGCACCATCATGTATACAGTCTGTTGTCAGTGGGAACACCATTATGGGGGGGTGTGACTATACAATAATGCCAGCCCGCACTTGGCTCTTAGCAATCCATTAAAATTTTAGCAGATTTCTTCTTAGCTACTTGTAAGACTGCCACATCTTTCTCCTATTGTCTGCCACTGGCGATCCAGGGCCAGGGTGATAAATAACTGGTACTATTGAAATGTAACTCTAGTATCTTACTTTAGGTAGTTTTGGTGGTCATTAGTAGCAGCAGTAAAACTGGGTTTTTTTGACATAGAATTCTTACAAAAACTGTGAAAGTATTCCTTCTTTCATTTGTAGCAATGAAGTGACATTCGTATTTCCAGAAAAGATGCACAGACTTCTTGATGTGAGATCTTTGAGAACAATACCTCACAGTTACATTTTGTTATGCTCATTTTTATCCAAGAAAGGGGAAATAATAATCTGAATAGCAAATGTCTGAAAGCCTAAGATCTAGATGGTAGAAGTCATCCAAGTTCTTCCATAATAATCACACTCGAGCAAGTAATGGAGGATCTGAACTTGCATAGGAAAGAAAGGGTTGGCAGCAAGCCTACAATGTCTGTGAAATACTTTCTTTCTTTCCCAGAGACACCTGGGAAAGCACAAGTTGCACTGGTCAAAGTTCCTTCCAAACTCACTAGCAGAAACATAATAGAGTCCTCAGATGTGAAAAGCTTTCAGCAGAATACATTTGATATGTTAGGTTGCTTATTGTACATACCCTAGGAATTCATAGACACCTGAGACACGGACCACTGAAAACTATCACAAAAAATATATTGAAGTACAAAAAGGAACCATAACCAAAGTAGTTCTTATTATAATAAGTGATGTCCTGCACATATTGCTTAGAACATCACATATTTAATCAAAACCAAAATAGGTCCTAATGGACCTAGGGAGCTGTCTGAGTCATCTGCAACCTTTCCAAGAGAAAAGAAATGCACTGCCTGGGTTTTCTATCACTCATATATTTTGAATTACTATTGAGGGAGATACTTGATTCCTATGAGTCAGAATTGACAATTTAAACCATTTTTTAAAAAAATCTCAATAGCTATTTCTTAAGTACATACATGTCCCCTATGTGATAATGCCTGGTTCTGCCTGGTATAGGATTGAAGTCTAAACAAGAACCACTGAGTCAGATTCTGAATTCATGCTATTTTACCACACAATTTTTTTAACCACACTTAGGAAATTTTCATTTGCTGTGAGTTTTAAAATACCACTGTGTAATAATGATGCGGTGACATGTGGTAGAAATTCCAGGAAACTAAAAACTTCTGTGCAGCATATGCATATACAACTATAAATAAATATTTCATGTTCTTCAAAAGACTGGAGAACAAAGAATATCAAATTAACAATAAGATTTTCCTTGGTATAAGGTATCAATATTTGGCTGTTTTTTAATAGCTCATTAACCTGATTTTAATAATAGCAGTGACAGAAAGTTAGTCTATGCAATAGGCATTGTGTTAGGTACTTATTCTTTATGATTTTATTATACCAAAGATAAATAGACACGAGAAAATATCATTTCTTTGGAATGTTACTCAGGGCTCAACCTCTGTGTAATCAATGCTAGCCTTTGACCATCTAGGTCCTATTTCTTGGTCCTCCACAATTTTAATATTATCCAGGCCTTCATCAGGATTGCTCAGTCTGAGCAAGACCGAGTTTGGAGGCTAAGGTTATTCACTTTATGGAGCAGTGGAAGGGATTACCTAGAGCAGGTACTGATCAAAAAGCCAAAGCAAATGAGACTTGATTAAGTAAAGTAGAACTCAAATTAATATCTGTCTCTATATTTTTAGAAATAGTACTGCTTGCTTTTCACACCCATCGGTCTATATTTCTTTGATAGGTTAATGTACCTAAAAAACAAATTTTTCTTTATTTAATTACCCTGTATGTTTGGTTTGAATATTGGAGTTTTCAATTCAAATTCAATTAATTACCCAAAATATTTGGTTTGAACATATAGTTCTCGTTATTAAAGACATTTTATTTTAGCCCTTGGTGGTGTGGCTCAGTGGATTGAGCACGGGCTGAGAACCAAGGGGTTATTGGTTTGGTTCCCAGTCAGGGCATGTGCCTGGGTTGTGGGCCTGGTCCCCAGTGGGGGCCATGTGAGAGGCAACCACACATTGATGTTTCTCTCCCTCTCTTTCTCCTTTCCTTCCCCTCTCTCTAAATAAATAAATACAATCTTAAAAATGACAACAATTTTTTTAAAGAAATTTTATTTTAGTTGTTCTTCAGTGGTTTTATTTTTATTTTTTCAGACATAATGTTCTTTAATAAATCAAATATAGATTTCTAGAACCTTCTTAATTTAGTAAGTTCATGCTTTGTTTTCAGGGCATTCGTTTCCAAATGTTAACACACACATGGTTGGTTGGGTCGGATACATTTATATACATTTCAGTTCCCAGGACTTTCATGAACATTTTTTTCATTTGATATTTATAATTCTTTATAGAACAGGCAAATCAGACACACATGCACATTTATTTCAGAAACCTCTTATTCTATGACCCCTAATTCTCAACCCCTGTTTTCTATACATTTTTGGTTCAATTAGCACCAGAAATAAATCAAAGAGACAGACCCATTGGTATTGAACCTGTCTAGAGCACCCTGAAACTGGTGATGGGAGAGGTGTTATCTGGGAAAAATACAGAAATACAGCCAGAAATGGATTCCCAATGTTGCCTTTCTTCCCAGAGTGACTGTGCCCATGCTAAGTAAGCCCAGCACCGTTCTCTGCTTTCTCACGTAGTGGTGGGGCTCAATGGGGGCACCCCATGGTGGCTTTCAGGCAGCTTGTTTGTCAGAAGGATCATAATCAACCAATATTTTGACAATAGGATTGGAAAACAACCAGTTTTCCTCTCTGAGTCAGAAGACCTTTTCAGATATCTTGAGTCAAGTTTATACTACAATCATATTTCATCCCTGATTGTCTTTAACTGGCCTCTTATCAGGGAAAGGGAAGCCTGCCGTGGTATATTTTTTAGCCTTACAAATTTCCTGCTCTTACACTTTGTGTATCAATCAGCTCAGTCATTAGAAAGAAGCTATAGAAAATAAAAATAATTCTAATTATATAGAAAAAGAATTATACAATTATAATAATTAAAAGTAATTTATACAATAACTCTACAGAAAATTTTAAAATTTCAAAATTAGAATGCTAATTATTTTTTTCATTCATTGAGTTTTTCATTCAAACTAAGTCCCAGAACTTCTCTTGGTCTTGATATAGTAATCCATAAAATGGAAAGAAAATGTCTGATCTGCATATTCTATAAGGATATTATGAATACCATGTAGAAATATGTTTGAAATTACTGGGAACTGACATGTATATAAACATAAATGATCATCCAGCTGTACATTTACGCTATCCCTTGAGTCCATCATTCATTTTTCTGATGAGTTCCTAAATTAATAGTTTTGTTCAATTTAATCATGACTTGTCCTCGAGTAAAGATAGAAGAGGTTTCATCTCACATGTCAGTATGGTTAGTGATAGTAGCTGCTCAACTGCTATCTTGGGAGGGATTCTGAAGAAGTAGTAGATTGAATAAGAATAAACAGTGTTAATAACTAAGAACATCTCCCACAGGGACAAGTATGGGAACACAAGCAGCCATGCCACACACTTGCAATGGCTTTCTTAAAACTCGAAACAGTTATTCCACTCAACTAGATTTTCTTTGTGAACTCAAGGACCAACATTAACATGGAAATAAAAAAAAAGATTTCTATTACTTAACATTATGCTCTCTCACCTGCTGAAGACAGACCTGATATGGTCATGGGCAATTAATGGTATAGCCTCCAATCATGAAATTAAGTTATTGAAGTCATTACATTTTTTTAATAGAAAAGGATCGTCGGGTCCCAGGGGGATTTAGTAGTGAACTCACTATTTCACTTTTGCAAGTGAAATCTGGGGCTCTGACCAGTAAGGTATTTTCCATATTGCTCTAGCCGAAGGAGGAAGACTTCCCATAAGAAAGGGATGTTCTTCAGTGAAGGGATAGAAACACATGCCTGCATCTACTTGCGAGAACTTCCTAACGTGTTTTCAGGGACCATGAAGGGCAAATTAAAATCACTATCTTTTTAATAATTACAGATTGCTGTTGATGTATGTCAGGAAAACATATCTTGAGATTTCTTTTGTTTTGTTTTCTCCAAAGTGATGGTCTGAGGAAAATAATGAAGATGTACAATTTGGGCAATTTAAAAAGAGGTACATTTCAGTATGTGAACAGAGACACTCTGGACTCCAGATTATAGATACTAAATGACCCCAGAAGCACTGGCTGACACATTTGCCTTGTTAACATTCATGGACTCATCCATTTATTTATTCAGCAAAGAACATGGGAACACTAAGTGCCAAGAAGTGTGCTGGATGGTGATGATACAATGGCAAGTAAGACCAGCATGGTGCCTAGCTTCGTGGGACTAGGATGGGACTAACAGAGAAACAAGGATTAGCCAAATAATTACACATGCGGGGGTAGCTACAAAGGACATAGCACAGGCATGCCAGAAGGTCATAAAGGGAAGTGTTAATTCTGAGAGATTAGTGAATGCTTAAACCCAAAAGGTCAGTGGTGGCTCACCACATGGAGTTGTAGAAATGGTAAATATTTTCTACACGAAACTGTTTTCTAAATGAAAGGTGAGAATATGAAATGGTCAACTTACCTAACTAAGCCATTCAGCGTAGATTTTAAGAAAATAAGGACAGATGAGTAGGTTAATTGGAAGCTGCATCACCCAAGGTGATGTATAATTTTGATGCTCGTATCTTCTGCCATTTCACTCAAGACTAGAAGATTTTTAGTGTGTTATCTTTAGTCTGACTTCAGAAACACAAACCTTTGGTTTGAATTCTCTCTGTTCTATTGTTGTTTCCCCTCAGGAATGAGTCATCAAAACCATCATCTAGAGCAAGAATCTACACAAGGCTTTCCACATTCCCATGGAATAATGACAGCTGTCTAGAAACCTACCCACACACTCTCAAAATACATACAGGCCAATAAGGAGAGAATAAGAAAACTCTCACTAGGGCTAGTTCACGTCCAGTGACTGGTTGACATGGAAATAAAAAGATCTCAACTTGGGACAACTCTGAAAAGTTTTCTCCATCTTCAGAACTCCCTAGAGAGTCAACTGATATCTTCGGTGAAAGAAACTGCTTTATTGCCCAGCTTCTCCCCCTACTCAATCCTATTTCCTTATTTTCCCTTCTAAAAATGGTGAACGCACTTACTCCCTCATAAATCTCCTGCTATGCGACCTCTATTCTGTGGACTGAATTGTGTTGCCCCAAAATTCATATGCTGAAGACCTAACCCTCAGTGTTATTATATTGGGAGTTAATTAAGGTTAAATGAAGACATTAGGGTGAAGCTCTGAATCAATAGTATTAGTGGCCTTATAAGAAAGAGACAGAGACAGAAACAGAAGAGAATCTTTCCACGTGCATGCACAACGAAATACTCGGGTAAGCCCATAGCTAATAGGCAAACTTGCAAGCCAAGAAGAGAACTCTTACCACAGGCTGGCCTTACTGCACCCTGGTCTCAGACTTCCAGCTCCTAGAACTGTGAAAAAGTACATTTCTGTTATTTAAGTCACCTAGACTACAGTATTTTGTTATGGCAACTGAAGCTCACTGATACACCTCACCTCAGCATCTGCTTCCCAGAAAACCCAACCTGTGACAGTGTCCCTTCGTACAACCACTGACTATGCAATCACGATTCCTTGGACTTAAATGAAAATGATAGAACCCAATAAAACTATATATATATATAAAGATTCCAATATGCTTCAGTGCTTCCTGAGTTGAAATTCAAGCTTTCTATTTAGAAGGTACCTTCTCAGCCTGAATTACTCTAAGAAGATAACAGCCTGGTGAACACAAAGATATTCATCATATTCATGACTTGGGGAGATGCTGTCACTGGTCCCCAAGTTTTTGGCAGGTGGAAATGAAGAGGTTGTCATTTCCAGTATGTCATGTCCCCAGTGGTGTTGAATCACTTAAAATTCCAAACACCTACACAGTCCCCCTAAGGCTTCTTCTTACCATCAGGATTCGAGGCACTGCACAGCTCCGAGAAAGGCGATAAGGAAAGCCCACTGAACCAAGAAAACAACAAATAACTTTGTAGAAGCCTCTGGAAATTTAGCATTTCTAATCAAAGCCTTGTCTGTTCTGAGCAGAGCTAAGTGCTCTACTCCAAATTATTAGTGGTAGGTAAGGTTTTAATAAGAACGAAGGAAAACCTGAATCTTGCTTTGTAATCACCACTTCCTCATATCAGTTTTCTGAGGCATTCTTACACAAGTATCAACACCAAGAAAAGAAATAAAGTACAGCTTCATCATTAAAGGTGGATTGGCACCTGATCCTGCAATAAGCACTCTGTGACGTTTGTAAATTAACAGACTCTGTTGAGACTGGACCGGAAACCAAAGCAGTATGTCCATTTCCACCTTAAGCTCAGATTTTAGGATAGTATTTCTTCCAGAGAGAAGCAAGGGAAAAATAAATGAGAGATCCATGGAGCCTTAGCACACATACTTCCACACATCTGCTCATGCTACTGCCTCTCTTCAAAAAGTTTTCTTTAAAAAATGTTCTACCCTGCACCCTCCAGAAACTTCCACATGCCCTTTGAAGTTCTCCTGAGTGAAGATACCCTGATGATATCCACAAAGTTACTCCCTACTTTATACCTTCCAACTTAGATATATCGTTGTTGCACATTTCAGCCTCTTTACTTATTGGGTTACTTTATTCACTAGAGAATGAGTTTCACTGAGGCTGAGACCGTGTGTTGCTAATATGTGAGATAAGTCTAACATAAGACCTGACAAGCAACGTGCTGTCTGTCCAGGTGTCTGAAGTCACACACCATTTGGCCCCAACCTTTCTCTCCAGCCTCAACTCCCACTGAACCCACTAGTCTCTCACTTACCCGCATTGCACTGCTGTACCCACCACACACAACTCACTGACCTGCAAAGCTGCCGTGTGCGCAGCCACACCCTCCCCCTTTCATCCACATTGTTCCATCTGCATGAAATATACTCCAATCACTTCAAACAATAAAAATCGACATCTTTTTCTGAGGTCTTCCTTAAATGCCACTTCCTTTACATAGTATCCTCTTTGCTTTCTCATCATCTCATACTGACTCCTTTCATTCCACATACATCATACGTTCTCTACATGGGTGTCCATTCTTTACTGGGACATAAACTCTTAGAAGGCTGCAGCCCCCATGTACTGCCTTTTCTGCCCAAGGACACTCAGATGGCTGCATGGCTTCCAGCTTCTGTTCCCACTAAATCTACTACATCTATTGGAGGACCAAGTGGCAAATCTGAGAAGCATCTTAAACTCCTTCTCCTCAGTTACCATCCTCTGTATTTCTTGTACCTACTATTTTTCTTCACTACCATTAACCTAGCTCGCTGCCCTCCCATCTTTTCTTTGCCTGGAGGGCTGCATTCACTCTCAATCATCTCCTTGACTGTTATTTCACCCACTCTCTCCAAGGATCTTCTCTACTCTGCACTCTAAGAATCCTGAAGGCAGAGGCTCTATCTTCCTTGTCTTTCTTTTTGTTAAACAAACACTTCAAAGGGCCTATTTTGTGCTAGACTCAGTTCTAGCTTTGAAGACAGAAACACAAGTAAGACTCAGCCCCTGGCACAGTGTTTGACATAGGTAAGATTTTCAGACATGTGTATGAAATGAATTACTAATAAAAAATGAATGACTAATTATTTTAAGTGCATGGATCATCATCTTTCTACTACTTAAAACTCCTCTGTGGCCTGCATTTACATGGTCAATTGATTTTCAACAGTTACCTAAGCAATTCAACGAGAAATGTAAAGTCGTTACCACAAATCATCCTGGATCAACTGGGTAAGCATATTTTAGAAATTAACATTGACCTTTATCCTATACATATGCAAAAAAGTAACTATGATTCAAAATGAATCATAGTCCTAAACATAAAACTTAAAACAATACAACTTCTAAAAGAAAACACAGAAGCTTTTGTGACTGTGGGATAGGCAAATGTTTGTCAGATATAAGGACCTAGTAATATATTGCAACAACATAGATGAACCTCAAATTCATTATGCTGAGTGAAAGAAGCCAAATACAAATTAATATATACTGTATGAATCCATTTATATAAAATTGTAGAAAATGGAAACTATAATGCATGGTGAGAGAAAGCAAATCAGTGGCTGCTGGAGCAGGTAGGGAGACAGATGGATTGCAAAAGGGCATGAAAAAATTGTTAGAGTGATAGAAAATCTTTGTTTCTTTAATTGTGGTGGTGGTTTCATGGGTGTATAAATACATCGATATTCATCAAATTGCATGCTTTACATATGTGAAATTTATTCTACTTTAAATATAATTCAACAAAGTTAAGGATGGAACCCTTAGAGATTCCCTGTCACCAATGTGTAAAGTAAAATCTATATCATAGGTTTTTGCATAGTAGGCCCCTGCCTCACTCTGGCCTCATCTTCAGCCACTTCTCCCACATATTTTATGTTCTAGCAGAACTCAACAGTGTTTCATCCCATAAATGCCTTTCTTCTCTGTCATTTGTTGCACACGTGCTTTTTCATATGTTGTCTCCTCTCTGGAATGTTTATTGATAATCCTGTTTACCTGGAAAATGACTAGGCACTTCTCAAAACTCAGTTCAGTGCCTGGCATGCAGGAAGTGCTCAATAAGTAATTGTTTAATATCTGAATGGGCATAGGTGTCACCTCTAAGAAGCCCACTCTGACCCTGGAGTTCAATTTCATCACTCTTTCAGTAATTCATTAGTACCTCTATTCTTTGTGTTTCTTATCATCCTCTATTATTTTACAAGGGGTTTCAAGTCTGTTTCCCTCCATGTGAACTTTTGGGGGACTGTGGTAAGAAGAATTCTCAGATGGCTCCCCAATTCCTGTCCCCTATGCATTCAAAGTTTTTTCCAGTTACTTAATCAATGCTAATCTAGGTTTTGCTGTGGAGGAAGTTTTGCAAATGTAATTAAGATCCCAAATCAACTGACTTTAAGATGGAAAAATTATCCAAGTGGCCCTGACCTAATTATTTGAATCCTTTGAAAGCAGAGTTTTCTCCACATGTTCACAGAAGAGAAAATTATAAATTCAAAGAATGAGAAAGATTCAAAGCACTACTGCTGGCTTCATGATGGAGGGCCCTGAATGCTAGGAACATGAGTGGCCTCCAGGTCCTGACTGGCAGCCAGCAAGCAAACTGGAACTTCAGTCCTACAACTTCAGGAAACTGCATTCAGCCAACAGCCTGAAAGAGCTTGAAAGTAGATTTTTCCTTAGAGCCTCCAGATAAGAACTCAGTTTGGCCAACTCTTCTGTTTCAGCCTCATGACATTCTGAGCAGAGAACCCATTCATGTTGTGCCTGACTCTGAACTACAGAACCCTTAGCTAATATAAATATGTTTTGGTTTAAACCTCCCTATTTGCATTCATTTGTTACACTGCTGCATACAGATAATACAGGGACAAGTTTACCCTTTGCAACAGCATAGATGGACCGGGAGAACATTACGCTAAGTGAAATATGCCAGTCAAAGAAAGACAAATACCATATGACTTCACTCATATGTGGAATCTAATGAACAAACTGAACTGACAAGCAAAATAGAGACAGACTCATAAAAGAGGCAGGCTGACAGCTCTGGTGGGGGTGGGAAGGTTAGGGGGTGGAGGCATCAAGCAAAAAGGAAAAAGAAGGACTCATGGACATGGACAACAGTGTGGTGATTGGGAAGCACATAAAGGGGATAAATGGTAATGGGACATTACAATTAAAATACAAATAATACAGGGACAAAAATCACATTTATCTTTATGGCACATGGCTTCTCATGTAGTTAGTCTGCAACCACGTTTTTGAGAAAGAAGTAAAAGAAGAATGAGAAGAAGGAGGGAGGGAAGAAGATGTGAAGGTAAAAAATGCAAAAAGAAGAAAAAGACAGGAAAATGTTTTAGTTTCCAGAATAAAGACTTGGAGATATCAACTGCATATTATCACCTATGGAGAACTTTAACAAATCCTAGTGGCTGTATCTCACTCTTAATAATTTTGGCTTAATCCACCTAGGTGCAGCTTGGCCATCAGCATTTTTAAAATCTCCCCAGGTGGTTCTAACGTGAGGCCAAAGTTGAGAACTACTGCTATGGTTGCTTCTACGTTGACTTCTGGGGAACAGTAAAACTCCACCCGGACTTCAGAGGACCTGGACACCTGTGAAGAATGGCTGAGTCCTCAACGTCTAGAAAGCTCACACTTCCTAGCTGTGCCCTATTCCACAGTTAGCTCTTCCCAGGTTGTTAATGGGCCCTAACTCCAGGTTGCACTCATTCACACTCTCCATTCACAGGTTCCTTAGTTTAGGTTTAAATAACAATCCCTTGACATTTAAATAACTTCTCAGCTTCTTCTACATCTTAGCCTACTTGGACCCTGCTGATCACATGAATTTTCTCTGCATGATTCTCAACTGCAATCCACACAGAGAATGTTGATAGTGCTCTGATTAGAAATGGTGAATTTCATTATCTGGATACTGTCCTTAATCTATTACCAACACCTAAACATCTTTATCATTAAAAAGATAATTTAATTGCTAATCAGAGTTCTTTGAGGGAGGGCTTTATAATGGGAAGAAGACTATTCTAGAATCCTGAGCTACAATTCTGGTCCTGCCCCTTATTAATAGTGTGGAATATCTGGCAAGATAGTTAACCACTATTAATGACAGTTTATCGTTATTAAAATAGAGGAGTCTATATTTATCTCATTGTGTTCTATTAGACTCACATTATGATTATGTGATTATGCAAGGGTTTGTTGTAACAGCTTTGGGTGAGTGAGTGTGTGTGTGTGTGTGTGTGTGCCCGCGCACGCGCGTGCACATATTTAGATTCAACCAAACCACTGGAGAAACCAATATATATGCTGTTGAAGCAAAATATTTCAACAAGTACTTTTCTTAGGGAGAGTAAGAATAGATGAATAAGGATGCTTTCCCTGGCATAAAGATGTCATATATCTATGTACTATTAATTCTTAAGACCAGCTGGTCTTTCGAAAATATATGAGGGGGAGAGGGAAAAGGGCATTACGTAGGTTTTAAGGAAGTATCTCGTGGAGCATACTCTACATGTCAGAACTTAGGCAGTTATTTAAATAAATGATCTAAATTGTCAGACCAAGCCTGTGAGACAGGTATTTTTACTCCCATTTTTGTAGATGAGAACATTGAAGTTTAAATATGAATTTGAATTTGCTCAGGGGGTGCTGTTAATAAGTCATGGGGTTGAAGTTTGAACATGGGGTTTTTTGCTCAGCACAGTTGGCTTGGATTGCCAAGTCTTGCCTTGGGAAAACATTGAATTGTAAATAGTAAGACCAATCAAGCACTATCTTAGGCTCAGAGGGGATAATGGCAACATAATACAATGGGAATCTTCCATTACAAATGGGAAACCTAGCAAGGGAGGTACTTGCAGCTGAAAAGCAATGGCCACGAGGAGGCTGAATTCCACAGGAGAGGAATGGGCCACTCAGGTAGCTGAAAGATTGAATACAAAGGCTATTAGAAGGTATGATAGGTTATTTTGGAGGGTGGTACCTGTATTCCACTGCAATGGTTCTCAAGCTAGAGGGTGCATAAGAGTCCCCTAGAGGACCTGTCAAAACACTGATTGTGGGCCCCAGTCCCAGAATTTCTGGTTCTGGGTCTAGGTGAGGCCAGAAGATTTGCACTTCTAACAGATTTCCAGCAATGCTGCTGTTGCATCACAATATGTGATCTGGGGACCACATATTGAGAACCAATGCACTAGAGACACACAGCTGTATCTGACAGAATCGGCAAATCTCTTTGGAGAGCCAGGTCACAGCTAATTAGATTATAGCAATTTAAGAGTGTGAGCAAGGCAGCTAGACTTTCTTGTTTCAAAAGGCCCTTACCAGGTGGTTGATCTTGAGCAATTTATTTAGCTTACTTGTGCCCCAGTTTAGATAAGTAGATAGCTAGGTAGACAGATATGTGTGTGTGCATATATGCACACACATACATATACATATACATGCACACATATATGTTGTGTGTGTGTATAACATTGCTTGGAACATAGGAAACCATAATCTAGTTGTCATTGTGTGATGGTATGGCAGGGATGTGATATGGTAGATATGGGAATGGCCCACCCAAATGCTTCTTCAAAGAGCACTTGTTGCTAAGCTGCAGAGAGTGCTGCCAGCAGACACGCTGCAGCTGCCAGTCTTTTCAAGGACTGCCCCAGCTGCAGAGAGCCACCTTGCCCAAAGTCCTGTCTTTTCAGGGGCAGCCACACCCAATGACTGTGGAGGAGGCAGAGATAAAAGCACCTGCTCAGTCTGGACCAGTGCAGGACAGCTCTGACCACCACTTGAGTCTAGAGCTCGCTGTGGTGTCAGCTGAAGCTGCTCGGCCTGCTTCTCAGCTCAACTCTTCCCTTAGCTCAAACCTGCTTCCTTCCTTCTTTTTCATAGGGTTTGGTGCCAAGGACCCTTCTATCAGAGCACACTGTCAACTAAACTACATCTCAGGGTCTGCTTCCTGGAGAACTCAACGTGCAACATGGTAAGCTTTTTGAGGCCAAAAGAACAAGATTTGGAGGAAGAAGCACAATATAAAGTCAAAACCCTCGGACCCAATTGTTAGATATGGTGTTTGAATGCATAATATTGTCTAGTGAATAACAGCATACATTCATTGCTACGTAGTATGTGCCATGGGTTATTGCTTTTAATCATCAGGAAGTCCTTTAGTGGTTATAGTTACAGCTGACATAGAGATAAAGAAATGGAGATTTGCAGATGTTGGGTAACTTTTATCCATAGCCATGTTAAGTAACTTTGTCATGAGTAAAATTTGGGTGTGCCTGACTCTGAAGGCTGTGCTCTCTCTCATACACCATACTTTTCTGCTCTGGTTTTTCATGAAAGGAGAAATCTTTCTAGGTTTTTGCCATGCAAGCAGCATTTTCCACAGGGTGCGATACCTGGGGCTTGGGAAAGCTTTCTGATTCAAGCAGGTGAAGTCCTGCCTGGAGAGCTGCCTCCCTAACAGAAGAAAGGGTTGTTAAACCACAGAGGACTGTGCTAACCACTGAGGCTGGCACCTAATCCAGAGACTAGGTAAGACTATCCTCACTGAGGGGTCTCTGAGAGGTGGGCAGGGACAGGACTCTGTTGGTCATATGGAGATATTTGACAAGGACCCCGCATCTGTGATGTTTTTTAACCAGCCATATGTTCCTAATTCAGATTCCAAAATAAGACATGCAGAAGGGACTCTCCAGGCAAACAGATACATTTTATTACCCTGTGGGCCACTGGTCCCTGACCTCATGTGGGAACTCCAGCATCTTTGAGCTGTACCAGGTAGAGAAATAGGGACACCGTTGGATTACAGTAGGTAGATCTGAGCAGCCCAGATCAAAAGCAGGCTTGAGACCTCCTTGGCACCCTAACTCAGACTCTCACCCTAACATTGGCCCTCTGAATATTACCACTCTTGCATTCGTAGCACTAGTCTTGTGGTGAAAAGAGAAAATGAAAGATAAATCCGAAGACGGAGATTTTCTTCCTAAAACCTGGGACAGTTGGTCAAGCCCCCCTCCCTTTTCCTTCAAACCTTACCATAATGATACCACCTAGGTTCAGTTCG
>PVKM010005282.1:0-48462 GCA_004027735.1 Carollia perspicillata
CAAACTACTGAAATTAGAAACCAACCCCAAGCAAAAAAACCCCAAACACTCAAAATCATTGAGATTGAATAGCATGCTATTAAACAATGTATGGGTCAAGAATGAAATTAGGGAAGAAATTAAAAAGTTTCTGGAAACAAATGAAAATGAACTAATGACAACCCAAAACTAATGGGATACAGCAAAGGCAGTCCTGAGAGGGAAATTCATAGCAATATAGGCCTACCTAAAAAAGATAGAAACATTTCAAACAAACAACCTAACCCTTCGCCTACAAGAGCTCAAAGAACAACAACTAAGACAGCCCAGAGCTAGTAGAAGGAAGGAAATAACCAAGATCAGAGCAGAATTAAATGACATAGAGACAAAAAGCACAATAGTAAGGATTAATGGATCCAGAGGCTGTTTTTTTTTAAAGATAAACAAAATTGACAAGCCTTTAAGCAGGCTCATCAAGAAAAAAGAGAGAAGACCCAAATAAACACAATCAGAAATGAAAGAGGAGAGATTACAACTGACACCACAGAAATAAAAAGGATTGTAAGAAATTACTATGAGGAGCTCTATGCCAAGAAATTTGAAAACCTAGGTGAAATGGACACATTTCTAGAATAATATACTCTTCCAAACGTCAGTGAAGAAGAAGCAGAAATCTTGAACAGACCAATAACAGCAGATGAAATTGAAGCAGTGATCAAAAAACTTCCGACACACAAAAGCCCTGGACCAGATGATTTGACTGGAGAATTCTACAGAGCATTTAAGCAAGAATTAACCCCTATCCTCCACAGACTATTCCAAAACATCCAAAGTGATGGAAGACTCCCAAACTCCTTGTATGAAGCCAGCATCATCCTAATCCCAAAACCAGATAAAGGCACAACAAAGAAAGAAAACTTCAGGCTAATATCGCTGATGAACATAGACGCTAAAATCCTCAACGAAATATTGGCAAACCGCATCCAGCAATACATTAAAAAGATCATTCACCATTACCAAGTGGGATTTATTCCAGGGATTCAAGGATGGTTCAACATTTGCAAATCAGTAAATGTAATACATCACATAAACAAAAGCAAAGACAGAAATCACATGATCATATCAATAGATTCGGAAAAAGCATTTGACAAGGTACAGCACCCATTTATGATAAAACCACTCAGCAAAGTGGGAATTGAGGGAGCATCCCTCAACATAATAAAGGCCCTATATGAGAGACCTACAGCTAACATCATACTCAATGGACAAAAACTAAAAGCTTTTCCACTAAGATCAGGAGCAAGACAAGGTTGTCCACTTTCACCATTTCTATTCAATATAGTATTGGAAGTTTTAGCCACAGCAATCAGACAAGGAAAGGAAATAAAAGGCATCCAAATTGTAAAGGAGGAAACAAAACTGTCATTGTTTGCAGACGATATGATAGTGTCCATGGAAAATCCTATAGACTCCACCCAAAAACTGCTAGACCTAATAAATGAATTTGGTAAAACACCGGGATACAAAGTTAATATCCAGAAATCAAAGGCATTTTTGTATACCAACAATGAAACAGCAGAAGCAGAAATCAAGAAAAAAATCCCATTCAATATATTAAAAAGACAAATAAAATACCCAGGAATAAACCTAACCAAAGAGGTAAAAGACCTGTATGCAGAAAACTACATAACACTAAAGAATGAAATCAAGGAAGATACAAACAAATGGAAACATATACGGTGTTCATGGATTGGAAGAATTAGCATCATCAAAATATCCATATTACCCAAAGCAATATGCAGATTCAATGCAATATCTATCAAAGTACCAATGGCATATTTCACAGACATAGAACAAACACTTCAAAAATTTATTTGGAACCATAAACGACCCCGAATAGCAGCTGCAATTTTGAGAAAGAAAAGCAACGTAGGAGGCATCACAATACCTAATACCAAAGTATATTACAAGGCCACTGTAATCAAAACAGCCTGGTACTGGCATAAAAACAGGCACATAGACCAATGGAATAGAACAGAGAGCCCAGAAATAAACCCAAGTCACTACAGTGAGTTAATATTCGATAAGGGGGCAACACCATAAAATGAACTAAAAATAATCTCTTCAACAGAGGGTGTTGGGAGAACTGGACAGCTACGTGCAAAAAAATGAAACTCAAGCACCAACTTACACCATACACAAAAATAAATTCAAGATAGATAAAAGACTTAAATATAAGCCGTGACACCTTTAAAATCCTAGAGGAGAACATAGGCAGACAAATCTCAGATATCTCATGGAGCAACATTTTTACTGATATGTCACCTAGAACAAGGGATATAAAGGAAAGAATAAACAAATGGAATCTCATTAAAATAAAAAGCTTCTGCACAGCTAAAGAAAACAGCATAAAAATAATAAGAGACCCAATGATATGGGAAAACATATTTGCCAATGATACCTCAGACAAGGGTTTCATCTCCAAAATATACAAAGAACTTACATGACTCCACTCTAAGAAGACAAGCAACCCAATTAAAAAATGGGCAAAGGACTTGGACAGGCATTTCTCCAAGGAAGGCATATAGAGGATTCAGAGACACATGAAAAGATGCTCAATATCGCTAGCTATCAGAGAAATGCAAATTAAAACTACAATGAGATAGCACTTCACACCGGTGAGAATGACCATTATTAACAAAGCAACAGACAAGTGTTGAAGAGGTTGTGGAGAAAAGGGGACCCTAGTACACTGTTGGTGGGCCGTGCAGACTGGTACAACCACTATGGAAAACAGTATGGAATTTTCTCAGAAATCTAAAAATGGACGTGCCTTTTGACCCAGCAATTCCACTGCTAGGATTATACCCTAAGAACTCAGAAACACCAATCCAAAAGAACCTATGCACCCTAATGTTCATAGCAGCACAATTTACAATAGCCAAGTGCTGGAAGCAACCTAGGTGCCCATCAGTAAATGAATGGATCAAAAAACTATGGTACAATACACAATGGAATTCTATGCAGCAGAAAGAAAGAAGGAGCTCCTACCCTATACAACAGCATGGATGGTACTGGAAAGCATTATGCTAAGTGAGATAAGCCAGGCGGTAAAAGACACATACCATATGATCTCACCTTTAACAGGAACCTAAGCAACAAAACAAACAAGCAAAAAAAAGTAACCAAAGACATTGAAATAAAAAACAGGCTGAGAATAACCAGAGGGGAGAGGGGAGGGAATTTCAGGGGAAAAGGGGAAGGTGTCATAGGAACAAATAAATATAAAGGACACATGGACAAAAACTAAGGGGGGGTGGAAATGGGAGGGAGGTGGGGAGCACTGGGGGTGGACTGGGACGGGAGTAAAAGACAGAAAACTGTACTTGAATAAAATTCAAATAAAATAAAAAAAAACATGTGTGGTACATTTACAGAATGGAATACTATGCAGCAGCAAGAAAGAAGGAGCTTCTGTCCTTCCCAACACTATGGATGGAACTGGAGAGCATTATGCTAAGTGAAATAAGCCAGGTAGTAAAAGACAAATACCATATGATCTCACCTACAAGTGAAATCTAATCAACAAAACAGACAAGCAAGCAAAATAGAACTAGAGACATCGAAATAAAGAACAAACTGGTAGTAACCAGAGGGGAAAGGGGCGGATATATCAGGGGGAAAAGGGGAAGGGTCATGAGGGAACTCGTATAAAGGACACATGGACAAAGCCAAAAGGGGATAGTATTGAGGGTGGGAGTTGGGGATGCGTGGGGTGGGGTGGAAATGGTGGAGGGAAAGTGGAGACAAATGTACTTGAACAACGATAAAAAAATGGATTAAGAACAGCCATTTAAATTATCCCTGGCTGTTGTGGCTCAGTGGATTGAGCACTGGCTTCAGAATCAAAGGGTCACTGATTTGATTCCCAGTCTAGGGCAGATACCTGGGTTGCAGGCCAGGTCCTCAGTGGGAGATGTGAAAGAAGTAACCACAGTTGATGTTTCTCTCCCTTTCTCACTCCCTTCCTCTCTGAAAATAAATAAATAAAATCTTTAAAGTAATTAAAAACATTTAAATTAATAAACATGTACTGAGTGCCTCTGATGTGCACAGCATATTGCTAGGAACTGAATTAGCGTGCAAGAGATTGTGGAGTCTCAAAGTATGGCACTGGAAATAGGTTTGGAACTGAGGAACACATACAAATGGTATTTGGAAGACAGAATCGGTGAATTTAGTGACTTTTTTATTATGTATGGTTTGGAACTTGTTCGGAAAGTGGTTGAGTGGGGTGGGGATCAAAAATAATTTGGAAATTGTTAGCACATGTTAGTAGGCAAATTATAGTCAAATTAACTGAAAAGACTAGTAGCTATTTGGAAGTCATATATAAAGCTCAAAAGAGGGATCAAGACTAGAAGCAAGAGAGGGAATGAGCTTATTAGGTGGGGATGGTAGAGTGAGAAGATAAAAGAATGAAGGAGGGAACTTTGGGAGACTGCCACATTCAGGGGGTGGGCAGAGTTGAAGGAGTCAATACAGGAAGTTGAAAAGGAGGAGACAAGGATTTAAGGGGGAACTTAAAAAGGGCAGAATTGTATAAACCTTGGGAGGAATAAAGGATGAGCACTGTCAGATGTTGTTTTTTTTTAATAATTTTTATTTCAATTGTTGTTCAAATACAGTTTTCTGTTTTTTACTCCCATCCCATCCCAGGCAGATGTTTTACAAAGGTCTTTAAGATGAATACTGAGAGAAGGCTTTTGCATCCACTATTATGAAAACATCATTTACCTTTATGAGCACACTGTTCATGGTGTGGGCAGAATTCAGACTTCAGGAATAAAGAAGTAAGCAGATAATGAAAAGGAGTCAAGAAGAGAATGAAAGAAAATAAATGGTAGCTTGCAGGGGGCTTTAGGTTTATTTTAGGATAAGAGGACTTCAGTGAACACATGTCTGGGTCAAGGGGTGTAAGTCTTGGGAAAATGAAGGTGATAGTGACAGGGAAGAGCAAGATTAAAGAAATGATGAGAGATCAGAAGCATAAAGCAAGGTTTAACTTTATAGCACTGGGGGGCTACATTTATATTTGAGAAAGAATTCTGAATTAAAAAGTTAGGGGGTTCATATACAATGGATGTGTTTTTCTTAATAAAGCAGGGGACAAAAGCAGGAAGCTAAGAGTGAGGGCACCAAGAATGTGTTTGGCATTTTGAAAATGGGTTGAGGGAGAATATTTGAGAAGAGAAAATAGAAATAGCTAAATGTGAAATTGTAGTCTTTTAGTAAATACTGTCCTTCAGAATATTATTCCTAGAGACAATAAAGAAAATGTTTCTAAGGCAAGTACACTTGGAAATTAGTCATAGTAAATCTTTCACATTATATATAAGAATATTTGACTCAGAATTTCTGTAGTACAGAAGTTACATACCTTTATTTGTTTTATATTTCCAACTTATGTGTCCATAGTCGTTGTTTCACATAGCAACTACTAATCTTGCCCGTCATTAATTTTCCAAGGAACACACTTTAGGGAATGATGATATGGAAAGTTTACTTGAGATAAGTTAAAGAACTGGTGAAGTACACTGAGAACCCAAGTGCTATTTCACAAAATACATGTATATTGAAGGTGTTTGGTGCTGTGGCAGGCCTTATGCCAGTAATGCTTTATAGCCTGGAAGCTAGAACAGAGAAAATAGAGAATCGTATATGTTCAACCTTAGGTTTTGGCAATAAAAATATAGCAGAAGGCAAAAGGGGTAAAATAATTGAAGATCTAGTGGAAGTATTGTTGATGTGGTTGATCGGGGGTACTGGCTGGGGAAGAAGTATAAAATAACTGGGTGAGGAGGGGGAAGTTGAAGGTCTGTTTAACTTAATGACATCAATGAACATTTCTGTGGGAAAGGGGGAATATGAAAAGTGAAGAATAAAAGGTGTGATTAACTATTAAATGCTGCTAAGAAATTTAGTACAATGAGGCTGGAAAAGTGGCTGAGGCATTTGGCAGTTAGGAGGCCATTAGTTATCTTTTTATTTGATTTTTTGTCTTTAGTTTTGTTATTGACACTATTGCAGATATCCCCATCCTCCCCTTTGCTCCCTCCTCCCAGCTTCTGTTCCCCCTTCCCTCTGGCCATCAGCACACTGTTATTTGCATCCGTGGGTTATACATATATGCTCTTTGGCTAATCTCTTCACTTTCTTTCACCTAGTCCCTTCCTCCCTCCCCTCTGACAGGTGTCAGTCTGTTCCATGTATCCATGCCTCCATTTCTATTTTGCTTTTCAGTTTATTTTGTTCATTGGATTTCACATAAAAGGGAGATCATATGATACTTTTCTGCCTCTGATTGGTTTATTTCACTTAGCATAATGATCTCCAGGTCCATCTATACTGTTGCAAAATGTAAGATTTCCTTAATTTTTATGGTCCCATAGTATCCCATTATGTAAGTACAACAACTTCTTTTCTCCACACACCTACTGATGGGCATTTGGGCTGTTTCCACATCTTGGCTAGTGTAAATGATGCTGCTATGAACATAGGAGAGCACACATTCCTTCAGATTGGTGTTTCAGGATTCTTAGGACATATTTCCAGAAGTGGGATCACTGGGCCCATTTTTAATTTTTTTGAAGAAACTCCATACTGTTTTCCACAGTGGCTCACCAATCTGCATTCCCACCAACAGTGCATAAGAGTTCCCTTTTCTCCATAGCCTCACCAACACTACATGTGTAGTTTGTTGATTTATTGATGGTAGCCATTCTGGTAGGTGAGAGGTGATATCTCATTATGGTTTTGATTTGCCTCTCCTTGATAATTAGTGGCATAGAGCCTTTTTTTTACATGTCTGTTAGCCACCTGTATGTCCTTTTTGAAGAAGTGTCTATTCAGCTTCTGCACAACAAAAGACACCATCAACAAAGTGAAAATGGAACCTACTGTATGGGAGCACATATTCACCATTGATACATCTGATAAAGGGTTAATCTCCAAACTACTATGTAAAGAACATATATAACTCAACACCAGGAAGACAATCCAATAAAAAGATGGGCAAAAGACCTCAATAGATATCAGTTACCTTTTTTTAAAGAACATACACATAACAATGTTTAGCATTTACTTGGAGTTTTTTTTTTTAATTTTTAAAATTACAGTGAATGTACAATATTATACTGATTTCAGGTGTACAACATAGTGAATAAACATTTATATAATTTACCATGTGGTTATCCCAATAAACCTAGTGCCCATCTGACATGATATATGACTATTACTGTATTATTGACTATATTTGTTATCCTGTTCTTTACATTAATTTCAGAATAGTGGAAAGAGTTAAGGGAGTGTGTGGTGAAGATGTGCACAAAAAGGAATCTACCTATTTTTGTCAGTAAAAGGAATGAGAGATGGGAATTAATCGAGATGAATACAGTGTTCAAATAAAGTTTTAAAATATATTATTTTGTTTTCAAGTGTGAAGAACACATGAAACTGGGGACTTCAGAGGATTGGAACATTGGCTAGAAGGGATAGGATAGGCAGCAAGTAAAATAAAATTACCAGAAGCATTGAAGATCCAGCTGAGGAAAGTTAACATGGATTTATCATAGAGTGTTTCTTTGATTTGTGTCAGGGTTAGGTCATCAGGCTGGCAAGGGAGAAGAGTGAAAGCAGGAGGCCACTTGCAGACTCAGAAAATGGAGAGAAATTGAAAGTGGAATCATGGTGAGGTTAAAGACTGATTTAGTGGGAATAAGGGGACAAGGTAAGTTGTGCCTAGAAGGGGGAGATTCTTAGTTGGAGTTCCAAATATTGAGGGCCAAGTTACAAGTTTTGATGAAAAGAGTATGGGGTTTGAAAATACCCTATTTTGCCATGTATAATGTACAGCCATGTTTTTGACCCAAACTTTCAGGAAAAGAATTTTTTATTTTAATGTTTTAATTACATGTTTTATTCATTTATATTTAGATACTTTTTTGTATTATAAAGGAATTTTAGCACTTATTTTTGAATATACTATGGTACAAGAAATGTTATGTAACAAATAATTACAAAACACAAGAACAGATACAAGGTATTTCAGGCACTACCCAAGTATAATGTGCACCTTTATTTTTTCCCTCAAAAAATGGGGCAAAATATATGCATTATACACAGCAAAATACAGTAGTCAAAATGGATGTTTTTAGAGTAGAATGAATTAAGGAATTGCTAGGGCAAGGTATCATGTGGATTCTGCATATGGAAACTGATGTCACCCTGGACAGGAGTCTGTGTGAAAGAAAATACTACTAGAAACACACTGTGGGAGAAGGACCTGGAGTGAGTGATGCCACTGTGGAGGATGAGAAATTGGAGGTGTACTCTGAGAACGATATGAACTTCAAAGAAGGAGTGGTAACTGAAGGAATGTGACGGGACAGTAAAAGGCAAACAGATGGGATGAATGAAGTGAAGGCGGAACTGCCATTTTGACCCTGAGAGGAAGAAGAAGAGGGGCATCCTCTTTGAATGGTCAAAAGGGAAGCAGAGATCATAGGGAGAAGCCAGCAAGCAGCAGGTGTATCACAGGGCAAGAGAAAGTACTGTGGGGAAAAGGTAGAGAACATAAGAAATGCTATTGACAGTAGAACAAGGCTCCAGAGGGCACAGTGAAAGAGACCAGAGGGGCTGCAGAAAGCAGAGGCATATGCCACAAAGGGAGTTGAACTGAGTTGGAGAGAACTGGTAATAAAGTAAACAGAACTAAGTTTGATGGTTTTATTATGTGAGCAAGAGTGATGGAAATAATGTGTATGAAGGACACAAGTCCCAAGGTTTCAAACTGAAATTCAATTTTGGAGTAGGTAGTTGCTGCCCTAAGGAAGGAAATAGGCATGATTGACAAGTGCTACTTACACTTTCCATGAGGTTTTGGTTAGACTGAGGGCTGTACGAAGTTCAGATCTACATCAATGTGCTTACCTGCGTTCCTGACTGATGATAACAGTACAGCTTTTTGAGTTGTTATATCCCATGTCAAATAGCTTTATTCAAAGAGAAGAACAAAGTGTCCTCCCAATCTTATATTTGGTGATGGATGGATTCCGTATTTTTGTAGATTGGCAGTGTCTTCCAATGCTTTTGTAAACATAAATAAAAGAGTATTTTCAGAAGTACGGGGAACTACAGGAGTGACAAGCAGGAGTCAACCTCATCTTTTAATGTTTCATTCAGAGCCAGTCATTATTTTCTATCATGACATCCCAGAATTGTTCATGGTACTTGTTATTTCTCTGCCCTTCTTCTAGATGGCCTCAATGCTGTCTGCTCACAAGATGCTCAGGGATTTTGTATTATTTCTTGTTTAACCAGGACTGCTTATAGTAACCAGCCCCTCCAAACCCTTGGCCGAGTTCTGCCCTAAACTTTCCTACTTCCCTCTTCAAACACCTGATCCTGTGCCTTTAAGGCCCTACTCTCTTCTTCCCAGGGTGTTTCCCTGATAGCTAGTAAATGAATCTGTGCTAAGGTAGTTAAATCTAGTAAGAAGTTAATGTCTTCATGCTCCTAGTGGTTTTTCCATTTCCCTGGAGGACCTTACCCCAAAGGGAAAAAATGACTATAATGATGGGAATTGAAAGCTCTAGAGTAAGGAATGAAAACTAAAGAAGGGCTTCCTGGACCTCAAATTAAACCAGCAAGACATTCAACTCTTGCTAATTTCACTGGCTGAGGTGCAGGACTGATTTTGTTTTCTTGACCATTTGGGATTAACCCTGGTTCCTTGTGGCCTAGAAGTGATGGCACCCCAAATTTCTTGGTATGACAACTTGCAACTTTTTGAATTTTCACTCTCTAGTCCATCTATTTAGGCCACAGTAAATTGTGTGGTTATTTTTTTCTTTTCCTCAGAAACTTTATACTCCAGCTTGCTTCAGACATAAATAAGCTAAATTATACAAACAGCCTTCAAAGGTACTTCTTAAAATCAAAGCAAAAAGACTTTGAAAATAGACCCATTAGTGTTTTTAACTCTACATGAAATATTGTATAATATAATTTTTGAACACACTGAAACCAGAGTTTTTTCCATCCATTTTCCTTCCTTTAGCTAAAGAGCTCCAGGTGCTCACTAAGGAATGTAAATGTCAAGGTGGGCTTATTTTGATATGCTCTTTCTAGGGAGTAGGCACTGTGTCAATGGCTCTGTTGATTTTAAGCAGTGTCTGGGGCCTTTGCCAGCAATCACAGGCCTGAGTGCTCACCATATTCAGGGCCTAAAATGGCACAAAGCCATATCTAGAGCCAGTGCAAAGCAAAATGGAGACACTTTACTCTCCATTCAGAATATCCACTTGATATCTGTCCTTCAGTGTGTGCTATCTATATGTTTCCATGTATGAATCGTCTGCTCAGAATGGTAAAATCTTAGGAGAATTCTTTCCATTTGTGAATTTCCCAGACTAACCTTTTTCTAATCAAAACAGCAACCAATTTGCTTGACCATCTGCTTTACTCTCCACTTTCAAGTACCTTATACATAGAGACATTTATAAGCACACCAGCCCTTTTTCTTCTTTAAGACATTGAATGCCCTAACGGCAACCCTTAGACAGCCCAGGGACCTCTACCATGTCTCTCGTTATGAACCTGTTGTACTGCATGATGATCTGTCCTATCCAAGTACCCTCCTGCTGGCAGCTGTCACCTTGGAAATCAATCTGGCAAATTAATCACTGCTAAGGTGTTGTCAAAAATGTGGCTTCTATCCTCCCCCTCAGGTATGTGTGCATTTTAAAAGGAATTTTTAGGAACACAAAATCTCATTCCAAGAAATGGTTATCTTTTTGTGTGAATTTCAGGTATTTATTCTTTTACTGAATATGTAATACATGCTTTCTATGAGTCAGACACTGGATTAGGAACAATGGATATGACAATGATAAAATGTGGTTCTACCTTAGAAGTTTACAGTATAGTATAAGAGATAAGCATGTAAAATAATGTCAGTGTACTATTATAACTGCCATGATCAATGTATTTTTAACCAATTAATTCAACACATGCTTATTGACTGCCACTGAGAACTCAAACTAAGAACACACCTTTTCCCTTCTACACAAAGCATTGTGCTAGATGCCAGAGAAATGAAAGTGAGTGAAGATAGTCCCTGTCCTCACTGAGCTTCCATTCTCTTGTATGTACAAGGCAGTATGGTTAAATGCAGGAAGGAATGACTTAACTGGAATTGTTGGGCAAGACTAAAAAGTAGTGATGACTTTTGAGTTAGATGTGGGAAAATGAGTAGATATTCATTAAATCCATAAGATGAAAATAAAACATTCCAGGCAGAAGGAATGTGTGTGTATGTATACACACACACAGAGAGAAACATGCATGAAATCTGGACATATCGTACCCTTAAGAAATAGTGATTACTTTAGGGTATCTTGAGGTGCTGAGAATATAGAAGAGAGCATAATTGAAATGTGGTTGGAAAATCAGGTTAGGCCAGATGATGAAGGATAGCACCTACATAACACTTGGTTCTGGGTCACACAAAACAGGTTCAGATTTAGTTTCTGCCACTGACTAGCTATGTAACTTTGGAAAAGTTATTTAATCTCCCCGGGTCTTGGGTTCCTTACTTACAAAATTGGAAAAGTAATTTTAACAACTTCATGTGATCATAGTGACAATTAATTTACATAAAATATGATGTGTATCAAGTTCTTAGCACAAGGCCTGAGACATAGTAAGTGCTCCATAAGTCGTAACTATTGTCCTTGTATAAAGGAGTTTGAATTGTGTATGTCAGCAATGGGGACCTGTTGAAATTGGATTATTAAGGAGAAGAGTGACTTGATCATATATATATTTTAGAAAGACCATTCAGACTAGAGAGAGGAGTGGATGTCTTAAGGGTTAGAGACTAGGGTGTCTCTAACAGAAGGGTGTAGTCAGCAGACTAGTGCATCAACTAAGGACAGAGATAGCAAGAGCCAGGACAAAGTTAGAGCAGAGTGACAAACACTCTCTCCATGATCAAACTTTAGTTAGGCTCCTCTGATCCCTATTCTCAACTAGGCTTTGACCTTGGACCTTCATGTTCATTTTTGGTGAGTACGGTTTTAGCAAGGATCCTGCTAGGTCAGTTTACAGAGAGTTTTTCACCTTCGATATTCAGTTACTCTCATCTGCCTCCAGCAAGAATCCTCCCCACTCTTAATGTCTTCCCTTAGTAATTTCTATCTACTGACTTCATCACTCTTCTTATTAGCTATAAGTCCCCAGCTATCTTTACTGTATTTAGGGTTGAGCCTAATTTCTCTCCCCTATTACAATATTCCTATTGCAATGGTCTTAAGTAAAATCTTCCTTATTGTATCACCAGTGTCAGAACCCTTTTCCTTTTCTTAAATATTTTATTTATTTTTAGAGAGAGAGGGCAAGGAGGGAGAGAAACATCAATGTGTGGTTGCCTCTTGGGCATCCCCAACTGGGGTCCTAGCCCACAACCCAGGCATATGCCCTGACTGGGAATTGAACTGATGACCCTTTGGTTCTCAGGCCAGTGCTCAATCCACTGAGTCACAACAGCCAGGGCAAGAATCCTCCTTTTCTTTTTAAAGATTTTATTCATTTATCTTTAGAGGGGAAGGGAAGGAGAGAGGGAGAAAAATATCAATGTATGGTTGCCTCTCATGCGTCCCCTGCTGGGAACTGGCCCGCAAGCCAGGCATGTGCCCTGACTGGGAATCGAAAGGAGATCCTTTGGTTCGCAGGCCCATGCTCAATCCACTGAGGTACACCAGCCAGGGCCAAGAATCCTCCTTTTCTTTAACAAGGAGATGAGGATTGTTTGAGTGTATGAAGCTCAATGGAATTTAGAGTATTATCTTCTTAGCTTCTGATTCCTGTGGATAAGAATAGATAATTAAGGTAAAAAATGGAATCACAGATGACTGCGAGTGGTAGGAATACATTGAACTAAAAGATAGATGACCAGAGGATAGGTGTGTGCGGCTTTTTTTTTTTTTTTTTTTTTGTGGGGGGAGTGTAGGTTCTGAGTCTCCTTTAGTAAGTTTTGTCAAGTTTGTACATGTGTTGTATATCTGTATGTCTATCTTCAGATTGATTTAGCAAGCAAATGGAAATAGGTGATTTTCGATGAAAAGGTAGTTGATGAAATAATATTAAATGAGTTTATCTAAAATAAGCATGTATAACCATAACAAGACTAAGAACAAGATCCTGATAAACCAACATTTAAAGGGTAGGCAGAGGAAGAAGAACAAAGTAAAAAATCTCAGAGTGTAGTAAGGCATAAAGGCAAAAAAATAAGGGTGAGTCCCCTATTTTCATCCCTCCCACAGCTAAGGGATGAAAGTTTCAAGGAGGAAGGAGTAGAAAATAAATCTCAAATGCAGCTGAGAGGTCCAATTGAATCATAAAATAGGAGGATACTGAGAACCTTTACTAGAGCTGCTTTATTGGAGAGATGAGAACAGAAGCCAGATTGCCTGAGTTGAGATTTGGCCTGACCTTGTGTCAGTGTGGAATTGTGACCTACTGTACAATACTTTTGACATTGTTTCTGTAAGTGCTGACTCTGACTACTATGTATCTTGTACAAAGAGCATAAGAATCCTAGGAATAACTTCAGAAGATACAAACTCCAAACTGCAGGAATCCTAGCTCTGGGATATTTGCTGACCTTCAACCATGGAGCCAAGATGGCATAAAGCCAGGATGACATGAAGCCAGGATGACTAAACCAGGATGACACACACCAGACCATCACTTGCCTTATCAGAATGAATTGTGCTCACCTGCACATAGAGAACTTTTCAACTCCCTCCCCTTGATCTCATTGTTCTGCTTTTCCTCTTCCTTTTTTATGAAACCTTTTGCCTGCACTGAGATGTTAAGATGGCTTTGAGATATTAGTCCATCATCTTCTCAGGTGACCAGTACTTGAATAAAACTCTTTCCTTTACACCAGCACCTGCTTCTTGAGTATAGGCTTTTGAAGTGGCAGGCAGCTGGAGCTGCATTGTTTCAATCTCACTACCCATCCTGCTAATACAACTGACAAAAAGAGTTGAGCTCACCATCAATTTGAAAGAAGGAATAATATTGGGTCTTATATACATGCACAACCAAATGCTATATTGCTCTTATAGTGGGACCTGTATCACAGGTAGTATAGTCTGTGGCTTATTTTGATGACCTTTGCACACAGTGACTCAGTAGCTAAGAAAACAATATTTTTAGGAATTGAGAGAGGAGAGTTGATTTTTTAAATTTATAATTCAATCAAAACACAAAACCTTTTGGTTATTCCTGTTAAAATTTAATCACATATTACTGAATTCTACTTTTCTTCAATAAAATGCGATTAGCATTTTCATCTTTGAATAGTCCTTTAATAAAAAACTTGTTTCTATGTTTGCCTTCTGAGAAAAGCTAAGTTACTGTTATTATCTTTGGCTCACATGTGAGGCATTGAAATTCATGTGGAATACAAAATTTCTTTTTTTAACCATGTAGGATTTCCACAGCATCCAGATGCTTGAATAAGAAAATGTAGACTCTATCCCTCCCTCTCACTATCATTGATTTGTACTGAAACACTATTTCTACTTTTCTCTTACCCTCATATTATATTAAATAATATATATAGGAGAAAAAATAATTTCTAAAGTCACAACTTGCCTAAAAAAGAAACCACTTTGCAAATGGCCATTGTGTAGCAGGAATAAGGAGTTTACTGTAATAGATTCTGAATGTTGGCCTTGCAGTTGTTTTCTAAAAGGAATAAAACCACCCAATTCTAGCACTTGTCTGGGAACTCCTAAGCAGAGAGGAAATTGGCTAGCAGATATGCTGATGTGGGGGTCTGTGATATTTAACTGCTGGAGTCTAGGATTGGTGTTAATCACAGAGATGTTTATAAGCAAAAGAGTCCTCTGCGGAGGACCTTCAGGTCCCAAAGCTCATTTTAACCTAAAAATATAGGGCCCTGGGGCCTGTGTGGTCACAAGCAGTAAAGCAGTCAAATTCTTCCCAAGTTCCTAAGAGAGCACACTAAAACAGCATTTTCCTTAGCACTGCCTTTCAAATGGTTCAGGAAGAAAAGCCATGGTATCTTTTCTAATATCCGTATCCTATTTGCAAATCTTCCAGAAATAATGGCTTTAATTCATGGGCTTTAGACTGAGGGGGAAATGCACTCAAATTTGACAGCTTGATTTTCTGCTAATCTTAACATTTTATAAAAATGGTCATGGCTGGTGTGGTTCAGTAGATTGAGTGCCAGCCTGTGAACCAAAGGGTCACCAGTTCAATTTAGAGTCAGGACACATACCTGGGTTGCAGGTCAGTCCCCAGTAGGGGATGTGGGAAAGGAAACCATGCATTGATGTTCCTCTCCTCTTTCTACTTCCTTTCCCCTCTCTCTAAAAATAAATAAATAAAAATTTTGAGAAAAAACATACCAGGAATGCAATGATTTTGGATAACAAGCAATCTGATTGGGGTGCCCAAGATTTTTAGTTCTTTTGCTTTTTTTTCAACTGGAGTACACATCTTTTACCAAACCATCCCTATATCCTTGTCTTTGTGAGGAAAGAGACAACTCTTCTAGTCTAATAATTAAGGACTAAAAAGAAGACATGGTGATTAGAAATGAGGAATACTAGTGGTTGCCAGTCATTTCATTAGTACCTTTAGCACATATCCTAAAAACAATATAAAGGATGTGTAAGACTTATAATTGATCCTTAAACTAGCACCTCTTGGACATAATATATAATGTATATAAAATCAGGAAGTTACTATTATTTATTAACTGGGGCAGTGAAAATATTTGAGCTTTGTTTCAGGCTATGAGTCAAAGGACTAGCTGAAGAAATTGGCCATCCTGAAGAAAACCATTGCCATTGAGAAATAGGCAAAGAACAGAAACAATAAAGCTAGTATGTGTGCATGCACATGTGTTGAACAAAGTACCTTTCTTTTCTTTTTAAGGTTTTTAAAATTTATTTTTTAAAGGGGAAGGGAAGGAAAGAGGGAAAGAAACATCAATGTATGGTTGCCTCTCGTGTGCTCCCTGCTGGAAACTGGCCTGCAACCCAGGCATGTGCCCGGACTGGGAATCAAACCATGACCCTTTCATTCACAGGCCTGCGCTCAATCCATTGAGCTATACCAGCCAGGGCCAAAGTACCTTTCTTAAACCTTGGCAATTAGATCTCTTGCTGTGGCTCACATCTCACAGAGCCCTGCACTTTGAATGCTTTTGAAATGACATTCTCAAAAGTTTCTAAGGTACCTTTAGTGCTGTCCAGGTGAGTTTCCCTGTGTGAAGTCTAAGATGTGACTCTCAGTTCCCATTTCTCCACTTAGGGCTCTGTCTGCTCTACTATTCTGGGCATCTGGTCAACCAGATGCCCCAAGAAACTCCAGGATTCATTTCTATGAAATCCATTCACATACCTGCTAATGAGACCCTATGCAAGAGGGTAGGTAGCCTGGTAAGCTGCTAACTCCCGCTGGCTGGTGAAGTTGTTCTTTCTCAGTATCATACAAGATTGGTCTGCAGACTGGTACTGTGATATTTCTCACATTGAACCCAGGATTATTCTAGAGCACCAGTGACCTAAGCATTATCTCTTTCCTATCCAAATTCCAACTGTAAATCAGACTTCTGCTTATATTACCAGAGGGTAGTGGGGATAGATGCAGGCTAATTTTATTTTATTTTCCAATTACAGTTGATGTTCGATGTTATTTTATATTAGTTTCAGGTGTACAGCATAGTGGTTAGATGATCATATTCTTTGCAAATTGATCTCCTGATATTTCAAGTATCCACCTTACACCATACATAGTAATTAACATGTTATTGACTATATTACCTAATCTGTGCTTTATATCCTTGTGACTATTTTGTAACTACCAATTTGTACTTCTTAATCCCTTCACCTTTTTCACTCAACCCCCTAAGAATCCTCCCTTTGGGTAACCATCTGTTTGTTTTGTTTATTCATTTATTATATTCTTTAGATTCTCTATATAAGTGAAACCATACACAATTTGTTTTCCTCTGTCTGATGTATTTCACTTAGCATAATACTCAGTAGGTCCATTCATGTTGTTGCAAATCATAAGACTTCATTCCTTTTATAATCAAGTAATATTACATCCTATATATGTACCACCACTTTTTTATACACTTATCTATTGATGAGTACTTGGATTGCTTCCATATCTTGGTTATTGTAAACAATGCTGCAATAAACATGTGCATTATTTTTTTCCTTATTTACTTAATTTTGTTGTTTACACTATTACAGATATCCCCATTTTCCCTCCTTTGCCAACCTCCTCCCTACTCTTGCTCCCCCTTCCCTCTAGCCATCACCACACTGTTGTCTGAGTCTATGGGTTATACATAAATGTTCTTTGGCTCATGCCTTCACCTTCTTTCATCTAGTTCCCCTACCCTTCACCTTTTCAAATTGGTGTTTTGCAGTTCTCCAGATATATACCCCAAAGTGGAATTGCTGGGTCAAAAAGCAAGTCCATTTTAGTCTTTTGAGGAAATTCCATACTGCTTTTCTCAGTGGCTGCACTGGTCTGTGTTTCTACCAACAGTACATTAGGGTTCCGTTTTCTCCACATCCTCATCAACACTTGTTGTTTGTGGATTTATTGATGATAATCATTATGACAGGTGTGAGGTGATAGCTTACAGTGGTTGTAACTTACATTTCTTTAAATGACTAGTGATAAACATTTTTTTCATATGTTTATTGGCCATCTAGATATCCTCTTTGGAGAAGTGTTTATTCGTGTTCTTTGTCCATTTTTTAAAAACTGGATTGCTTTTTGGTTTTGAGTTGTATTAATTATTTATAAATTTTAGAAATTAACCTCTTATTGGATGTATCACTGACAAATATATTTTATCCATTCAGTAGGTTGTCTTTTAATTTTGTTGATTGTTTCCTTTGCTGTTAAAAACCTTTTTAGTTTGATATAGTCCCATTTGTTTATTTTTTCTCTTGTTTCCTTTGTCCAAGGAAATATATCAGAAAAAACATATTGCTAAGAGAAATGTCAGAGAGTTTACTGCCTATGTTCTCTTCTAGGAGTTTTATGATTTTGAGTCTTACATTTAAGTCTTTAATCCATTTTGACTTTATTCTTTTAGATGATATATGAAAGTGGTCTAGTTTCATTTTTATGAATGCATCTAATTAAATTTTCCAATATAATTTATTGAATAGACTGTCTTTATGCCATTGCATGATCTTGTTTCTTTTGTCTTATACTCATTCACCATATAGGCCTGGGTTTATTTTTGGGCTCTCTTTTCTGTTTCATTGACCTATGTGTCTGTTTTTATGTAAGTGCCATATTGTTTTGATTATTATAGACTTGTAGAAAAACTTTGTTCTCTTTTGTCAAGATTGCTGTGATTATTCAGGGTCTTTTGTGGTTTCATATAAATTTTTGGATGATTTGTTCAAGTTCTGTAAAAAACACCATTAGTATTTTGATAGAAATTACATTGAAACTATAGATTGATTTGGAAAGTATGGACATTTTAATGAATTTAATTCTTGCCATCCATGAACATCGTATAGGCTTTTATTTATTTGCATCTTCTTCAATGTCTTATAATTTTCTCAGTAGAGGTCTTTTACCTCCTCAGTTACATTTATTCCTAGGTGTTTTATTTTTTGATACCATTGTAAATGAGGCTGTTTTATTAATTTCTTTTTGTGATAATTCATTATTGGTGTATAAAAATGCAACCAATTTTGGATTATTTATTTTGTATCCTGCTACTTTACTGAACTCATTTATCAGTTCTAATAGATTTTTGGTGGAATCTTTAGGATTGTCTCTATATAATATCATCTCATATATTGCAGGCACCTTTTAGCCCCCTTCACCACTGCTCACACCCACAACTGTTGCTTCACCTCACCCCTTTTCACATGCATTGCTTCATGTGTCACACAGTCCCTCTGGGAATGGTTATTCCTGTCTCTTTTCAGAACTTTCAAGACTACTTCTTTGTGTTGTCAACACAGAGGTTCCTTCTATTAGTGTCCTCTCTTGGCTATGATTGATGTGATGATATTATGTTCTCTGAGTCTGATCATAGGATGTACCAGATGAGGGACAAACATTCCTTGAGTGAATAGACCAACTGTCCTCACTCTACCTATGGGTCCCTTATTATCTTCCCAACTGGCAGGGGTATATGAAAGTCAGGGGTACAGTCAACATTGAAAGCAATCATATTCTAGAAATGCAATAATTGTGGCTAGCCTAAAGCATTTGATAAAAGACATGGTCGAACAACATGTTGTTCTACATTTGTGCTATAAAATCCAAATAGTAAAAATTTAACATGATATTATCATTTATATTTTACTGAATATCCTGGGAAATATTTGCATTTGTGGTCATTATTAATGAAACATAATAAGAACTTCTGAAAGAGGTTGTAAAGCTAGCATTAAAGGCAAGTGTGACAAGAATGATGCAGCATCCTAAGTAACAACGTAATCAGCCTTAAGTAAATGGTATAAAAGCTACAGAGGCAAGAAATTCAATATCATTTCAATACAAATGGGTTAAGTGTCATCATATTATGAATAATATAAATGTTATTCATATTGTGAATAATATTAATAATATTATTCATATTATCAATAATAACAGTATTGCTATGTTCTTTCTCATGGTGACCAATATTAAATTAGCCAATAATGGCATATTTGACAAGGTACATGAAGAGATGGAACCCAAACACTGTGCTGAATATTCATGTGCATGAGTTAGATAAGAAATAAATACAAAAGCACCTCTTTTCTATCCATTATTCTAAATATCCATTGATAAGTCTCTATACTTCACATGAGTATATTAATTTTGTAATGCATTTTAAGTCAAATTGCATATGTAGGCAACAGTTCCACAGAAAACTTTTCCAGCTTTTTATCTACCCTAAGAGTGACTCTGACTGAAAAGTTAAGGGTTTAAACTGCTTGTTACCCCAAGTACTCAACTTTATTTCTCTGAATGTTTTTTATTTACTTGCAAAGAGCAGAGTCAAATAAAAAGCTATAGCTCCTTTAAGTTTATGAGATATTATCTGGAGCTAAACCTCAAAACTAGAAACAAATATATACATTAACAAACAACATCAATATATTTCATTGGCTTAGACAAAATCATTTCATGGTTATTCATTCAGTGTATTACAAATATTTTGCTATGTGTTGAATAAATGGTGGTGAGCAACATGGATAAGGGCTAAACAAGGACTTCACAGATCCAACAGAAGCTTGGCACACAGACATTAAACAAGTAAACAAATGAATTTATTATTATCACAAATTTTAATACATTCTAAGAGGAAGAAAAGAAAGGGTATTTTGAGACAATGATGAAACGAGTATTGCTTGTATAGGAATTGAGGGTATTTTGTGATGGGGTGATGAATGAAAACATGAAAAATTAGAAGAGAAGAAACTTGGCAGAATAAACAGTACATACTTCTTTCTAGTCATGGAAAATTTTAAATGTTGGAGAAAGTGATATAAAATGAGGTGGAGTGTTTGGCAGAAAGTAAAACATAGAGGGCTTTCAAAGGTTTAATTTTATCCTAAAAGAAATGGAAAACTATTGGAGAGATTTGGGTAGGAGAGTATGTGATTGATTTATATACATTATTAAAAGACTGCTCTATAAAAAATGTATGGGGGTGAGAATGGAGGTGGGGAGAACAGGTAGAAGACTACTGCATAGGTCCATGTAAGAATTACAGGAGGCTAAATTTAGGTAGAAAAATTGGTTTAAGAGAAATAAACCAATATATTTTGGAAATAAAATTGACAGGAGTTGCTGAGCAACTAGATCCATTCATGCATTTATTTATTCATTCAAGAAATATTTGAGTGCCTCCTCTGGGTCAAGGATTGTTGTAGCCAATGGGATAGAGCAATACCAAAGAATAATCTCTACCTTCATTGAGCCTATAGTTTAGTAGGATGATATACACGTTAAACAAATGCATGAAATATAATATGCTACATGGTGATACGAGTGATGGACTATAATAAACAATGTAAGACATAAAAGGGATACTGGGATGCATCTGGGGTTCCAGTTTTATGAAGAGTCTTTCAGGAAAGGCTCTCTAAAATGGTCACCTATGAACAGATACTTGAAGAAAATAAGGAAGCAACATATGTGGTTATCTGGGGAAAATATTCTAGGCAAATAAATTATCAGGAGGCAGAATTTTACTTGGTAGTTTGAGGAACAGTGGAGAACCCAGTGTGTTTAGAGTAGAATAAATGAGGGAGAGATTGTTAAGTAATGAGATTAGAGTGGTTCTGCACTGGGAAAGCTCATGTCAGACCATTGTAAAAACCTCAGTTTTTAAGATTGTAAGATGGGAAGCCCATGAAGAGTTTTGAACAGAAAGATTATATATGTTTACATTTTAACAGGACCACTCTGGCTGCTATGTCGATAATAGACTGTAAAGGAGCAAGACAGGAAACACAGAGACCATTTAAAGAGGCTAATTCAGTAATCTAGGCTAGAGATAATGGTGGTTTGGATTTGGGTGGCAGTAATGAAGGTATCATGAAGTGGTTGGATTCTGTATACATTTGAAGGTAAAACTCATAAAATGTAATGATCAATTACAACTGGATTGTAAGACAAAATAAAGAGTCAAAGATGATTCCACAGTATGAATAACTGAAAGGAATTAGAATTTCCATACAGTGAGATTAAGAAGACTGGGGGAGGTGATTTTGGTGGTGAGGGGTGATAGATTAGGAGAGTGAGGAGAAAGTAAGAATTCAGAGTGACTCCAAGATTTCTGGCTTGAGCAATTGGGTAGATAGATGGTGGTAGGAAAGATGACAAACTTAAAAAGTCGTCTAGTCCAAATTCTTAGGTTTGATATATGAGGAACTAAAGCCTTGAGAAAATAGCCACCTTGTTGAGTAGTCACACTGAAGAGCCTAAACTTGGTTCTTCTAATTGAAGGGTCCAGGTTCTTGGTTCTTTCTATTCTTTAAAAATTTAAAATCTCTGGAACGGGAATATGAAATTTTAAGTTTCTTGAAGGCAAGCTCTGTGCTTTAACCTCCTTTTAAATATTATACTGTAGTGGACTTCTATTATTTTATGTCTTGAACACCCCTTTTTCCAGGATCTGTTCTTCACTTCACCCTATGCACATCTCACATCTGCATGATTTCCATAGGAACCTCCATACTAGTATAATGTCATCCCACTTCTTGGCTAGAGTGAGTTGTTTGAGGGATAGCCACAAGACCCAAAGTGGACCAATTTCTTCTGCCTACTTAGATAAGAAAGGGAGCAAATATTACTCTAGGCACTTAGTAAATACCTGATGACCTAAATTGAAGGAGTGATGAAGCTTTTAGAAACCATACAAAAAAAAAACATTTTCAAAACATATGAATTAGGGAACGATTATTCCCATTTCAAAAAAGTTGCTCTACCAGAAGATTTACTATAATTTTGCTTTAAATAGCAATCTTTGTAGTGAATTCAAGCATTTGTTTATGAACATTTACTATTTAACAGGCTGGAGTTGAAGGGAGAGCATTTTAAAGTTAAAGCATGAGAAAATACTTCCCATTAAATTTTCATTCTGTGGGCCTGAAGCCTGAGCTCTGTAAAAGCTTCTATTTCTAAGCAGTGAATTATGAGCTATCAATTGGGTTAGCACCAGTATCAATGTTAGCTAAATGATGCTAAATAAACTAGTGATGCTTTAAATTGTGAGTTCACCTTATGTACTTTATAGGCCTCTATGTAAAAAACCACTTTAAATATAGAATAAATGAATAAAAAACATTGTACACTCAGTATGCCTATGGGTGTGTGTATGTGTTAGATAATATAATTACCAAAGATGTGTGAATATAATCAAGGGTTTCTGATAATAGGGAATAAGAATCAACAAAAATACATCTGTAGTTGATGGCTTCATCAACAGGAAGATGCACCTTGGTGCCTGTTGATGAGCTTCTGCCATCCTGGAGGCTGAAGAGAAGTGTTGATGGACACCAGCCTACTGGGTCATAAGTGCAAAGTCAGATGACCCATCTAGCATATTTGATTAACTTGTATTTATTCTGTGAAGATATGAATAATAAGTAGTCATAATGAGATTAGTGCTAGATATCATTAATTAAAAAAAAACAAATTAAAACTTGACTGCTCTGATGAAGAGGAATAGAAAGTAGAAAGGAAAGGAGAAGGAGCAAAAAGAGGAAGTAGAAAGCAGAAAAATTACTTCATAAACATGTGTAGGTGGCAAGAGCTGTGAGACCTCACTTCATTTTATCCACCATGAATGGAACACCCATGCACTCAGGTATGTAGTAACTTCTGAAAGAGTTTGTGAAAACAACTAAATGAGTATGTTAATACTTGAATGAACTTATACAGTATGTTGAAATTAATAAATGTTTAAATCTGTACATTGCATCATTCATACATCTGCCTATTTTCTCAATCTTGGAATGATTTCCTTATATTTAATAGTTGCAACTAGATATATCTAATTCAGGATTTGCTGAATGACCATATCACTCTTTTTTGGTAGTTTTGGTTTCTAGTGATTTGGTGACAATATAACAACTTAAGGTATTGTTTAAGGTAGTATCATTCATATTTTATTTATTTAAAAAATGCATACCCACTTGCTGTAAATCCAGGCAGGGTGACCATACATCTCTATTTGTCCAGGTCAGCCCTGGCTTATGCCTATTTTCCTAACATATTCATTAATGGTATATTTTCTCCTAAAAGTAGCCTGATTTGAAAAAAAATATGTTTGCCCTACATATCAGTTCCACAGATAGTCCTGATCTCACCAACAAGAATTTTCTGGGAACTCAACTAATTTTCCTGCTTCATCATGAAGTATTAGACAAAGTTCCTTTTGATTTTTTTACCGCTCCAGGTGAGAGACTGTATCATTAACTCATACTTGTTAGAGAATAAATATTCCATTAGAAAAATATAGATAAAATTATGGAACTATGCATTTCTAGAAAAAGAAATATATGGCCAATAAACATTAACAGATATACAACCTCACTTATATTCAGGGAAATAGAGATCTATACCTCAATGGGATATCAATTTATATCTATTTGATAAATAAAAATTTAGGTACCCAGAAAAATAGTACTTGTTAGGATGTGTATGTGACCTCTCTTTTATATTTTTCATAGGAATATAGTTTGATATAGTTGCTTTGGAGAACAATTTGGTATCATTTTGTAAAGTTGCACATTTGCATATCCTATGACCTAACATCAATACCAGGTATGTGCTAAGAAAAATTTTAGCACATTTATCCTAGGATATGTGTACTAGAATGTTTGTGGTGGCAATGTTTGCAATAACAAAATTTGGAGAACCACCCAAATGCCAATTAACAAGAAAATAAATACATGATTTTTGGACTGTTCACATAAGGAGATAACATCAGTGGAGATAAATGAACTATAGTTAGAAGCAACACGAATAAACCTTAGTAATATAATACTGAGTAAAAAAAAGCAAGACTCAGAAGACAACATAGAATATGATACGCCTTTAGTTAAGTAAAAAACAAGTAAAACAAAAAATCTAAGAAATATACATATACTTGATAAAATTATTTAAAAGGGTAGGGAATGATAAACATAAAATTCAGGATTTCAGAATAGTGGTTACCTCTAGGAGGTCATGGGGGTTGAGATAGTGGAGGAATACAGGTAATATTTCAGTTTGAGGGCTGGGAAGTGAGCTCATGGATATTTATTAGTGCACTAAAACAAATAGATGAAAACAATGATTTATAAAGCAATGACAGTGTAACCTGAACCAATAATTATGATTAATTCAGTTCTATATATCTGAGGTTCAGTAAAAACACAAAACAACAAAAACCTTGCCATAGCCTACAAGGTCCTTTCCAATCTGGCTTTTGGCTTACCTTGTGATATAATTTTCTATATCTCTTATCCTAGTACACTCAGCTTCAGCTACAGTGTTTTTTTTTTTTTCTTGTTTTTTGAACACTTTAAATGTGCTTCTGCCTCAGGGTCCAGGATATTCTTTTCTCAGATATGCATGTGTCTTCCTCATGTCATTCAAGTTTGCTCAAATACCTTAGCAAACTCTTCTCCAAACATCCTATTTAAAATGTACCCCCTTTATTCTATTGCTATACCCTACTGTTTTTATTCAGACTAGTTCATAACTGATATATTATTATATGCATGTTATTTTTATTATTTGTATTTTTCTATATTGACAATCTATGGAAGCAATGGTTTTGCTTTGCCCACTGCTGTATTGTTGTTTGGCTCTCTCCTACTTGTCCTTTGTCTAAGAGGTCATTTCCCTCAGAAAACCTTCTATGGATTCTCTAGTTTTCTTGGTTCCTTTCCCACCATAACAACACAAAAATGAAACTCTTTACATTATTTTGTGGTTGGCTATTTATCTATCTCTTGCACTAGATTTGTGTGTGCTTTGAGGAAATAGATCCTAGTATGTATGTATGTGTTTATGTATGTATTTAATACAAAACAGGTTAGAGCCCACACATAGTAGTTGCTCACTTATGGTTATTTAAAAATAATAAAATAGATGGAAGAAGAAATAAGCAAGTGATAGATCTATCCACAGGGCTGAGGTGGCTATCAGATAAATGAAGAAGATTGGCCATGTGGAAACAGTAATTTGTAGTGTAAAGAGAAGATGCTGGATATCTCTTGGTTGAAACTTAGTTGTAATTCTGTAGAAGCATTCTTTTAAAAAATATTTTATTTATTTATTTATTTTTAGAGAGAGGGGAAGGGAAGGAGAACGAGAGGGAGAGAAACATCAATATGTGGTTGCCCCTTCCATGCCCCTTCCTGGGGAACATGCCCACAACCCAGGCATGTACCCTAAATGGGAATTGAACCAGCAACCCTTTGGTTCACAGTCCTGCACTCAATCCACTGAGCTACACTAGCCAGGGCTAGAAGCCTTCTTTTTATGCAGACTTCAGTGAAATCCATCACTTTTAGTTTGGGGGTCTTAAGTGATACTCTGGGCTGGCTGTATGCATTTTTCCCCATGAGGAATGGAAATCCAGGAGCCTCTTAATCACCCAGCATTTCTACACAATTATGGTACAGGGGGAAACTCAGAAGTATGCAATGATGCCTAGATCTTTCAAGATATTAAAAAAGACAATGTATTGTTAGATTCAGAGTCTCTGCTGCATGAAGCTCAATGTCTCCTAAATATTTTATTTATAAATTATGTAAGATCCATACTTTTCTATTTATTGAAATATGAAATTCACTAGTTAAGTCTTTTCCTTTGCTCTTGACCTCTTTCATGTGAATATCTAAGAGCCATCAGTTGGCTACTAATGTTCTACAGTGCTTCATGTTTTCCAAATCAGATTACCCTTTTTATCTTTTCTTACTTAGTCATTATGTGTTCATTTCCTCCGTCATCATGAGCATTAATACTGTGCCATAATTATATACATAATTGGATCACTTACTCACTTGCACAGATAATTGCATTAATATGCCTTCAAGATTGCTGGCTTTCAAGTATTGTACTCAATCGCCATATGAAAGTGAGTAAATTGACAATAATTTACTCTATATGAAAGACCAACTTCAGAGTTCATGGTTTGGGTGTGATTATACATAGTGTTTTTTTTTCATTAAATGGATGTTGCCTCTCTTTTATTTATGAATGGGTTGTGTCTATAGCATTCTGAAACTCCTGGCATGTTTATGGTGGCTTACTCAACCACTAGTAACTAGAGTTAGTGCTTGGTATCAAAACAGTGGGAATAAAGTTCTAATTAGACCAAGAGAATAGATATCATTTCTGTGGATGAGTGAACTCTTTGGTTTCTGGTTTCAAACTGTACCCATATTTAAGTAGGTCCTGTCTTTGGTCCTAGATAAAGGCCCAAACACAGTCATAACTAGAAGATAATGGCTGGCCAATGAAATAAATATATTAATATAATTAGCAAGATTTATCAAGGATGGAGTGGCCTGACAGGCACATTCCAGGTGATGACAGAAACTCTGGGAGCAAGAGGTATATTGAGACTCAAATGAGCAGGGAGATTGTCCAGTTAGAGAGGGCTGATAGATGATATGTGCTGGGGTCACTTCTGGGGCTAAGAATGGGACTTTAGTTTGAGAGAAAGGTATGGCTAAAGTTTTACAATTATCAGGATTAAGATATAGAAAAAATAATAAAGTTGATTTCTTGAAGCAAGCTACAAGGTAGCGTTTTGGTCATGTAATGGTGTGGTAGAGCTGGTTTATAATGGCTAGTGAGAGCTGACTGCATGTACTTCTCCTGCTAACTTTATGTTCAGTGACTTCATATTGGTTGTTTGATATCAACTATGGTAGTATTTGCACTATGGTATAAGCAAATAATATAAATCAGGGCTCTTTATCCCCCTAGAAGAGAGACATTTTACCACCACACTACTGGTAACAAGGATAGACTAGCAGCAGGTGACTCTTGTCAAATTCTTCCTGTGTGCCAGGCACCTGCATATCTCATTTAGGTCTTACACCATCCCATTTGGTGGGGAGGATGAAGATGCTAGAGGCACACAGGGATTTAGCTAGAAGTTCATTTACTAGAATGTGGCCATGTGATCAGAACATGACTAGTAGTAAATGTGATTTAATGATGGGCTACTTGAATACTAAATGAGGTTTCATAAATCCTTCCTGTTTAGGATTAACTTAGCTCCCAGTACTGAACTTGCAAGAAGAGTAGATTATGGCCTAGGGAAACAGGCTAGTCATGCCTAGTAGAATTCTAGATAGAATTATGTCCTCATCTTTACTATATTCCCTTGTCTGAAGTTTTCCCAGTATTCACCAATCTTAGGTAGTAGAGCAGTAGAATGCACCTAGATATCCCCTTCCACACTCTACATATTAACTCAAAGTAATGATTTCTCTACTTTTAATCCCTTCTCAAGGGCTTTTCTCAGTATCACACTCATGACCTTATGTATGATCCTAAGGTTCTAGAGAACAAAATGTACATACATTTATACAGAGTTTTAGAACATGTTTTTATCTTTGTATGGCACATTCCACATTTTTATAGCCAGAAAGAACTTTCAAGATGGAGTTTTTATTTTGTTTTCCTATAACATGTAGTTTTAAAAAGTCAGTTATTGCAGTACAGACACATTACTGGTAACAAGGTTGAATTTAATTTGTCTTAAATTTATTTTTCAAAGAGACAAAATAAATAACCAATCCAAAGAAAAAACTACTGAACTGTGTAAATACAAATATGCAAACATCTAATAAGCCCTGACCAATTATTGAGAATTGCAAATGAGTTTTTTGGTGCGGCAAGTATGCAGATTATTATAAACATTATTTAAAATTACTTGTTTTTTGAACCTTAATAATGATTTTCTTTTATTTTACTGTAGCAATTCATAGCAAGTCAACTGCAGGAAGATTTAGCAGAATGGTAATATCCTTTGTATTACCTGAGGCACAATGGGAAACCCAGCTCTTCCAAGGAATCATTTTTGCTCTGCAGTTGGTCCATAATTTTATATAGCTCTGAGGAAAAGTACATTTTAAGCAGGTATAAGCTTTGTGTATATAACGTATGTTTTTGGTTTTGATTGGTTAAGCATTTTCCATGTGATGCAAAGCCTTGTGCTATACAGAATGAGGATTAAGTTGAGTCCAAAAGAAGTGGTGATATTTAGGTAGCTAAAAATTATTACCTATATTACATAAACACAAAACCCAATTATATCTATGATGTTTTGGACAAAATGTCTAAAACCTTCAAAAATCAATGAACTAAAGTTCATATTCTTTTGCTAGACTATGTATGTATATACATACTTGTTTTGGGGAAGGAGGTTTATGAATGAACACTGTAGACTGAAAGCTTTTTGTACCAGTAATTTATCACTATACAACAAACTGCCTTACAAATTAGTGGCTTTGAACAACAACCATATGTTACTGCATATTAGTCAGTGAGTTGGTGGAACAGTTCTCTGGTCTCCTTTGGTCCCACTCATGCATCTGAAACCATCTGTGGGTCACCTATGGACTGGCTTACTTAGGGGTACTTAGTTTGGATGACTTGGTTCTTATCCACATTCTCTTATATTTCTCTAGCAGACTAGCATGCATGTGTTTTTGTAATGGTGGGAGGGGTCTAATAGAGCAAGCATAAATGAGCAAAGACTGGTTGTGTCATACTTGTTAACATTTAACTAAGGGGAGGTAGTTAAATGGGTAGGCCCATAATGAAGGGATGGGGAAAAGTACTTCATCTAGAGTGAGAAGATACTACAAAGTCTTATGGCAAAGAGTATGGATCCAGCAATGGGTGAAGGATTTGAGCCATTTTTTTACAATCCATATACCATATTCTTTTAGTATAAAATGGAAACATCTTTTAAAGCAAAATTGATGAGGATTCATGGATGTGGTTACTGGTTCATACAGAAATGAAAATCAGCTTCAGTGTCATCTTTGATACTTATGAAACAGGCTATTGATGCCTTGAGAAATGACATGCATTACTTTAAAAATAAATGGTACTTGGAGGCCCTGGCTGGTGTAGCTCAGTGGATTGAGCATGGGCTGTGAACCAAAGGGTTGCCAGTTCAATTCCCAGTCAGGGCACATACCTGGGTTGCGGGCCATGTCCCCAGTGGGGCCACGTGAGAGGCAACCACGTATTGATGTTTCTCTCTCTCTTTCTCCCCCCCTTCTCCTCTCTCTAAAAATAAATATATAAAATCTCAAGAGAAAAAAATGGTACTTGGGTTATAATAATAGAACTATAATGTCTAGTACAACGAAATAAATGATCTTACTGTACTTTGCATTGAGCATCATATGTCATTTATTTGTCCCTTTAGGTAACATTTATTTCTACCTAATATGTGTCACTATACAGTTTAGAAAGGACATTAGTAAAATGGAGCATGAATGGTGGAAACAATGGAAATAGTGAGGAATCTGAAAACAATCAAGGAGAAATGGTTGAAGAATTTGGTGACTTTTGATTTGCAAAAGAGAGGACTTGGGGGGCGGGCAATAAGCAATGTCTTCAAATATTTAAAAGCTGTCACATAGAAAAGATATAGTATTGATGTACATCATCCTCAAAGGCAGAGCAGCCAATTGTTTCTACAAGTTCTTAACTATGACCTACAATGTACTACAGGATTGGATTCTTTCTATTTCTTTCGTTTTTTTGCTTACCACTCCCCCTTGCTCACTGCAATCTAACAACATTGGCGTCCTTGCAGTTCCTTGCACCAGGCACAGTTCTACCTCAGGGCCTTTTTACTTCCTATTCCCTCTTCAACCATGGAGCACTGTTTCCCAAAATATTTGCATAAGTACAAACACTACAATATAGGAATATTGGGTTCTGAATAAACTGCATTAGAGGTCTTCTAAATATTATATTATATCCCTCTTTTTCCAAGAATGAAAGCCTTTTTGAGAATGCACAAATGAGCTGGGTCTTGAATGGTGGGTCAGGATTTAGATCATAGCAGACATAGTCTAGAGGAAGAGCCTGAATTAAAGCATGGTCATAGAAATGAGCATAAGATGTGTGTGGAATAAGCAGAGCAGCCGGCTTAATGTGAGCAGACAATATGATTTTTAGAAAGGTTGAGAGATGGAACAGGACAAGCAATGTTAGCCTAAATCATATAAAACCTTGAATATCATATTTTTAAATTATTTGTTTTATTTTATTGTTGTTCAAGTAAAGTTGTCTGCATTTTCCCTCCACCACCACCCCACCCACCCCAGCCATCTCCACCTCCCGCCCCTGATTCCACCCACCCCTTGGTTTTGTCCATGCATGAATATCACATTTTTATTTTATTTGTAGAGGGCATGAATTTGGAATAAAAGAATAATATGTACATGTAAAATAATGGGGAAGCCTGGCAAAGGATTTTAGATGACATTAAACCTTTCCCCCTCCTCCTCCTTTTTGGGAAGAGAAAACTGAGACCCACAGGAAAGGAATAACTTGCCCAAGATTATGTAGCCAGTTTATAGCATAGCTGGGGACAGAACTGAAGCTTTCTGATTGCTATCTCAGTATATTTTTCCACTGTATCATGAAAGAGATAAAGTGAAAGTGGTATATACTTGTAGTTGTAGGTGTTGCATAATTATTTAAACATGCAAGTAATACATTGGGATGAATTCATTACTAACAAATGTTCAGGAGCAATTCTTGATGGCTTTAGAGTTAGCAAACGTCTAGTAGTGACTGCTGAGCTGTCCCACAGGACACTACGTTCCTCTGCAAACAAGAAGACCTTCTATATTTTGTCCACTGTGGGTGGCCCAGCTGGGGAAATTATAAAATTTAGACATGATTTGGGAATGATCAAGTACTTCTCACCACCTGCTCAATGGCTTTCTTTAATTTCCAAATGCTGCATTGGCTAGAATCCCTGGGTTTTAATTGGTGGATGGCCTATTACATGGTTTCCCAGTGCACTTCATTTCCAAAGTCCATCACTATCTATCACTACTTTGGGTTAGACTAAGGATATTCATAGTTGGCAGAGCTGCCATATTGATTGGGAAATCCAGACTGGAGGCATGGGTGACAAAGTAACTGCTCATGCCTACATTTAAGACTCATGATTAATGTTTTCCTAAGGAGAGGAAACTAGAACTACTTCTGATGAACCATGGGCCTTCTAGAGAACTTATCTTTTGTGATGTACCCAATTATTATTCTGCTGCATAATTGCTCTGAATCTATAAACTACTGTTTAATAGGCTTAGAGTAAGAAATATTTGGTTTCAAATTTCTGTCCCAAAATTTACTAGGTATGTAACTTTAGGCAACTGCAGAGTTCCAAAAACAGAAAATCAATGGTATTTATTTAATAGAGTTTTGTGGGGAAGTCAATGAGATATTTCTGTTTGTAGTGACATAAGGTAAGTATGTTAAAATTACCACTATGAGTTATATAGATAGATCAAACTAAAACTGAACCACTTTGTCTCAATAACCCACATTCTCATAATGGTAATATTAAGTTTATTTTATAGAAAATAGAACTTTGAGGGGAAAATGCTGGATGGGTAAATTTAGATAAGATCTAAGGGATAAATAACACTAAGTCTAGAAAAAGGGCAGTTTTGTATATCTTACCATATGGGGACCCTAGGTAGTCAGAAAGTTTAATGAGGATGTCATGAAGATATGTGCCAAAAGGAGATGAATATAGGGGACAAACAAATTCTACTATGCTAAAGGGCTTTTAAAATCTATGATAAGTCATCTTTTTTTTTTAGTCAGGCAGGAAAGTGCAGTAGACTGGAATTTACTAGATCAGATGAGTCCTGATTCCATTATTCACTAGATTTGTGACTATACACAAGTCACTTAAAATCTCTAGACCTTAATTTCTTCATCTGTGAAATGAGTGTTAGACTACAACAGGAGACTACCAATATTTCTCACTTTAAATTGGGCCTTTTTGTACAGCCTAGTAGATAAGAATGGTTTTTAAAAGTTGTTTGAAAATAGAAACAAAGAAGATATGACAAAGACCATAGATAGTCCTTAAAGCCTAAAACATTTGCTATCTAGCCCTTCACAAAGTTTGCCAATTTATGGAATAGATGACCAGTTAGGTACTTTTAAATGGTGATGGTATATGATTCTAGTTTTTGGTTGATTTTTAGTGTCAATGGACAGATCTTGTTATTTCCCTTTCCACTGTTACCTTTATACTAAAATGTATGCAATCCATTAAATAATAAGTGGTTAAAATTAAGGGCCTATAGAGGTCATTTCGTCTAGCCTTTCATTTTCAGATGAAGAAACTGAGGGCCAGAGAATTTACTGTGTCATTTTCTTATAGCCTATTAGTGGCAGAACCAAGAAAAATCTCGGAATCTTCTAACTTCTTATCTTATCATTTTGGTACTGCACTCTCATACTTCAATAGTAGTAATTTCAAAGTGCTTGAACTTTTCCATCTCCTTGCTCTTCTACTAGATCAACTCCTTTATTTTTTTTTGCCACTACATAAACATTGGTATCATCTTTACAGCTCACAAGCATTGCTGCTGTAAGACTTAAAGACCATGACGGTAATATGCAGATATGAACAACAGATGAATATTTAAGTTAACTTAATATCACATTAGTTTTATAACCAACATCAATATATCTCATAATTTTGGGATAAAGTTGTGGACAGAGTAGGACTGAAGAAAGTTCATGGTCTTTGATGGTTCAAGATTGCTTCGGTACATATTAATAGCGCTGTGGAGAACTACCATATGGTATGTTCTCAAATCTCTAACTATGACACAAGTGAAATCATGCGGTCTTCACATGATTTTAAGGTCCATAAAGATAGAGACAAATGCTTTCTTAATCACTATATCCTGTAACACATGCTTTCATTTAGTCTTTGGTATTTGTTGAGTTGAAGTCCATGCAACTAAAATACAGAAGGCTTCCCCATAGGACATACCCCATTCCTTCCAGCTCTAGCTACAGTTCTATTTCTTTTTGAAACCTCTCAGATAGTTGCAACTCTCGTTGATCTCTCCCAATCTTTAAGAAATTTTATTAAATTATAGTTGCCATATGATATTATATTAGTTTCAGGTGTGCAATGTGGTGATTCAGCATTTTTATTCTTTATGATATATGATCACCACAAGTCTAGTAACCTAGTCTGTCACTGTGCAAAGTTATGATGTTATTGACAGTATTCCCTGTGATGTAAATTATATCCTTGTGAGCATTTATTTTATAACTGAAAGTTTGAAAATCTTATTCTCCTTGATCTTCTTCATGCATGGTCCCCCATCCCTCTCCTATGGCCACTATCAATTTTTTCTCTGTATCTATGTGTCTATTTCTGTTTCATTTTGTTTGTCTAGGTTGTACACATAAGTGAAATAATACAGTATTTGTCTTTCACTGTGTACTTATTCACCTAGCATAATATCCTCTAGGTTTATCAATGTTATACAAATGGCAATGTTTCCTTCTTTTCTATTGCTGATTAATATTCATATATATATGGATATATATATCTCACATATTATTTATCTGTTCATCTACCGATGGACACATAAGTTTCTTCCATATCTTGGCTATTATTATAAACAATGCTACAATGAACCTAGCAGTGCATATATCTTTTCAAATAAATATTTTTATTTTCTTCAGTTAAGTACCCAGAAGTGGAATTGCTGGATCACACAGTAGTTCTACTTTTAATTTTTGAAGAGCCTCCATACTGTTTTCCATAGTGTCCACACCAATTTATAATTTCACCTTGTACACCAACAGTGTACAAGGGTTCCCTTTTCTTCACATCTTTTCCAACACTAGTTATTTGTTCACTTTTTTATAATAGCCATTCTGAAAGGTGTGAGGTGATATCTCATTGTGGTTTGATTTGCATTTCCCTGATCTCTCCCCATCTTGATTTGTCTTTTACTCACAATTTCATGTTTCTCCACAAGATTTTCTTCTGAAAGCAGAACCCACTTAGTTCTCTTTGTTCTTTCACAATGCTAGACATGACAATATTGAATTGATTTGGATTTAAATAGCTAAGTATATAATCGTGAAACATTTCTTATCATTGAAAACTTTTGTATAGGTCTTGCTTTCCAGCTTGATTTGAAGTTGATTATTTGATTGCCAGTGTCTGTAAATGCAAATATGTTAATAGTATACTTTGGGTTTCCCCAGGATGCATCTAAAAATTAGTGCTCCATGATGCCAAGTACATTGGATGAAGAAACAGAAGACCAGGGTTTTAATCTGATGGATACTTTGGCCTTAGGCAAAATGAGTGGATATCTTAGAGCCTCATCTGTAAAGTGAAGAAATTAGAGGTGATTGCTGGGGCCCCTTTGTAGTTATGTCATATGGTGACTGAACATTCCCTTTCCAAGAGGTAGGGTAATATAAAATGACAGTCAATTTATGGGTTAAATCTGGCCTCAAGCCTGTTTTTGTATTGCCTGTGATCTCAGAGTGTCATTTTTTTACATTTTTAGAAAGATTCTATTTGTTTCTTTTTAGAGAGAGGGGAAGGGAAGGAGAGAGAGGGAGAGAAACATCAATGTGTAGTTGCCTCTCATGCACCCCCTACTGGGAACCTGGTCCACAACCCAGGCATGAGCCCTGAATGGGAATCGAACCAGCTAACCTTTGGTTCACAGGCCTGTGATTTTTTACACTTTCACAGGTTATAAAACAAAACAATAAGAATATGTAACAGAGACCCATGCACTACACAAAGCCTAAATTACCACCTGCCCACTTACATTAAAACTTTCCTGACCCTTGGTATAAGGGATGTGAGCATGGCCCTTTGTCTCAGCTCTGTCCACCTACCAGTTGCATCACCTAAAGTATATTTTGTCAGTTTCTGAGCCCCAGTATTCTTTCTTTACAAAATGAGGATGATAATGGCACCTACCAATATGGTTGTTGTAAAGATTAAATGAGTTTGTATTTTAATAATATTAGAAAGGTGCCTGCCACAGCATTCTTGTTTAATAAATATAAACTTTTATCATTATTCTTATATTTCCTTGTAGGAGGCAATCAGCCAGTCTAAAAGGATGAAATTATGGAAAGCAAATAAGAGGACCTTGAGCCATGACATTTTGGAATAGGAATGGGATTCCAATGCATCTAGTTAGTTCATTTTTATAGCTGTAACTAAAGCTCAGGGAAATCAAGTAGCTTATTCACAGCAATACAGTTTTTTATGGTCTGAGCCTGTACATTTTTCTTTTTATTAAATAGTGACATACTGCTTCTTAATTCTGGATATTGGCTCATGAGCTCACTAATTTTTAACTTTATATTCTGATATAAATTAATATTTATAGAAAAGTTAGATAATAGTACAAAGAATTTCTATATGTTCTTCACTCAGGTTTCCCAAATATTGACATTATCCTACATTTGTTCTCCATGCCCACCTCTTGCTCTCACTCTTGATCTTCCTATAGATAGATATAGACTTTTCTGAACTGTTTGAGAGTAACTTATAAATATGATATATATTTACCCCTAACACTTTAGCGTGTGATTCCTAAAAACAAAGAAAAACTTTTACATAACCACAGTACAATTACCAAAATAAATACTGATACCATATTATTTAACTATAACCCATCTTCAAATATTGCTGATTTTCCCACTAATGTCCTTTTCAATGAAAATATTTCTTAATTCATTCCTTGAAAGCACAAATTTAGTTATTTTTCCTCAGGGGTCTTTGAATAAGTAAAAATATCCAGTAATTAATATTTTATGAATTCAAATTTCCAAAACTATTTTAGAATATCAGAAAATAAGCATAACATATCAAAATAAGATAGTTTATTAGAAATGGGAATTTAATTTTTAATAGGGAATTTGTCCCTGGTAGATTTTGGAGATTCCCTAGTGAAATGTGTTCCATGCACTTTAAGGACATAGGTAAATTTTCTTTGAGTTTTTTTTTCTTTATCCTTTGTCTTCATCAATCCAAAGTGGTCAGCAAGATGCAAGTAACATTTCCTCATAGACTATTGGAAGCCATTACCTCGCATGACATGTTCCTGGGCTTTAAGTGGTTCTGTAGAGTGTGGTCCAACACTTAGATGAATGGTTATTCACATTTAAACCTTAGAGTGCAAATGAAGTAAGAATTTGGCACATTTTACCCACTGTGAAAATAGACAAATAAAATTCATAAACTTAAGACCTCCATCAAATTTATTATATTTACTTGCAAAATGCCAGATTGAGAATAACGTCTCTTGAAAAACTTTCAAAGATTTCTGAGTCTGACGAAGGTGGGGATGTGTAAAAGAAGGGGCTCTATTCACTTTTTTTGTATGCCTTTTTGTTTATCTTGTTTGTCCACATCCCAAGTGAATAGATTTAAGTCCATTCCTGTTTATTCAGAAAGATGGGAAAAGCACACCTATGTTTTATTCTTATATGGCCATGGGGTTCCATTCTGAAGGCTATATTATAATATAAGTAGGTTCCTTTGATATATTTGTTAGGTAAAAAACCTTGGAGGTGGCTTCTCAGTACTCCAGTATAATATTGAAGTCTGCTTCTCAAGCTATATCTGTCTACTGGGGTTTTTGTCTTAAAGTGCCATTTGTTTTATAATTGCTTTGTAAAGCAAAAGCAGGGCTAAGATACTGCTGTTCAAGAATCTATATTTGTCTACACTGAAGACTGTATATTTTAGCAGTGACCCTTAGCTCTTTTTATACATTACTGGTAGATTCTTGCTCTGTACCAGATATGTTCTTCTTTTTTAAAAATGTTTTTTTTTTCAAAATATAACACAAATACAGAGGAATGCACAAAACATAGAGGTCATGAATTTTTTTATTGTTGTTAAAGTACAGTTGTCTCCATTTTCCTGCCACCACTTTGCCCTGCCCCACCCACCCCTACCTCCTACCTTCAATGCAAACCCCATTTGGCTTCATCCATGGGTCCTTTATTCACGTACTTTGATGACCCTTTCCTTTCTTTCCCCCATTAGCCCCCTCTTCCCTCCCTTCTGGTTACTGTCTGTTATTTATTTCAATGTCTCTAGTTATATTTTACTTGCTCATTTGTTTTGTTGATTAAGTTTCACTTATAGGTGAGATCATATGGTATTTGTCTTTCACTAGCTGCCTTACTTCACTTAGCATAATGCTCTCCAATTCCATTCATGCTGTTGCAAATGGTAAAAGCTCCTTCTTTCTTTCTGCTGCATAGTATTCCATTGTGTAAATGTACCACAGTTTTTTTATCCACTAGTTTACTGATGGGTACTTAGACTGTTTATAGCACTTGGTTATTGTAAACAATGCTGCTATGAACATTGGGGTGCATAGGTTCTTTTGAATTGGTGTTTAAGGATTCTGAGGGTATAGTCCCAGCAGTGAAACTGTTGGGTCAAAAGGCAGTTGTAACCAAAAGGGAGGGGGGATTTCAGGAGAAAAGGGGAAGGGATTACAGGAACAAGTATAAAGGACACATGGACAAAAACTAAGGGGGGTGGAAATGGGAGGGAGGTGGGGAGCACTGGGGGTGTGGACTGGGATGAGAGTAAAAGACAGAAAACTGTACTTGAACAATTAAAATAAAATTAAAACAAAACAAAAGGCAGTTCCATTTTTAGTTTTCTGATGAAATTCCATACTGTTTTCCACAGTGGCAACTCCAGTCTGCATTCCCACCATCAGTGCACTAGGGTTCCCTTTTCTCCACAGCCTTGTCAGCACTTATTGTTTGTTGATTTGTTTATATAGCAACTCTGACAGGTGTGCAGTGGTTTCTCCTTCTGGTTCCAATTTGAATCTCCCTGATAGCTAGTGATGCTGAGCATCCTTTCATATGTCTCTGGGCCCTCTGTATGTCCCCCTTGGAGAACTGCCTGTTCAGGTTCTTTCCCATTTTTTTAAAAAAAAAATTATTGTTCTTTAAGTACAGTGGTCTCCATTTTCACTCCCCCAAGACATACCTCCCCACCCATCCCCACTTCACACCCTCAAACTTATCCTCTTTGGCTTTGTACATGTGTCCTTTATACATGTTCCTCGATGGCCCTTTGCCTATTATTCCTCTGCCCCTTCCTTTCTGATTACTGTCGGTTTGTTCTTAATTTCAATGTCTCTGGTTCTATTTTGCTTGCTTGTTTGTTTTGTTGACTAGGTTCCACTTATAGGTGAGATCATATGGTATTTCTCTTTCAACATCTGACTTATTTTACTTATTTCATTAGCATAGTGCTCTCCAGATCCATCCATGCTATTGTGAAAGGTAGGAGCTCTTTTCTTTCTGCTGCATAGTATTTCATTGTGTAAATGAACCATATTTTTTTGATCCATTCGTTTATTGATGGGCACTTAGGTTGCTTCCAGCACTTGGGTATTATAAATTGTGCTGACATGGACATTGGGGTGCATAGGTTCTTATGGATTGGTGTTTCAGGATCCTTAGGGTTTAATCCTAACAGTGGTATTGATGGATCAAAAGGCAGTTCCATTTTAGTTTTCTCAGGAATTTCCATACTGTTTTCTTCAGTGGCTGCACCAGTCTGCATTCCCAGCAATAGTGCACTAGGGCTCCATTTTCTCCACAACCTCTTCAACACTTGTTTGTTGATTTTTTTATGATAGCCATTCTCACCAGTGTGAGGTGGTATCTCGTTGTGGTTTTAAATTGCATGTCTCTGATGACTAGTGATGCTGCATATCTCTTCATATATCTCTGGGCCCCTTTTATGTCCTCCTTGGGAAAGTGTCTGTTCTAGGGCTTTTCCAATTTTTTAATTGAGTTGTTTGTCTTCCTGTAGTGGAGTTATGTGAGTTCTTTATATATTTTGGAGGTCAAACCCTTGTCTGAGGAACATATTGTCAAATATGTTTTCCCATATGGTTTGTTCTCTTTTCACTTTAATGCTGTTTCTTTAGCTGTGCAGAAGGTTTTTATTTTGATGAGAACCCATTTGTTTATCATTTCCTTTATGTACCTTATTTTAGGGGACATATAGGTGAAAATAATGCTGCATGGAATGTCTGAAATTTTCCTGCCTATGTTCTCCTCTAGGACTTTTCTGGTGTCACCAGCTATATTTAAATCTTTTATCCATCTTGAATATATTTTGAATATATTTTTGTGTATGGTGTAAGTTGGTGGTTGAGTTTCAATTTTTTGTATATAGCTGTCCAGACCTCCCAACACCGTTTGTTGAAGAGGCTATCTTTATTCCATTTTATGTTGCTGCCCCCTTTGTTGAATATTAATTGACCGTAGGTAATGGGTTTCTTTCCGAGCTCTCTATTCTGTTCCATTGGTCTATGTATTGGTTCTTATGCCAGTACCAGACTCTTTTGATTACAGATACCTGTAAAATAGTTTGATATCCGGTATTATGATTCCTTCTGCTTTGTTCTTCTTTCTCAAAATTGCTGAGGCTATTCAGGACCATTATATGGTCCCATATAAACTTTTGAAATATTTGTTCTATATCTGAGAAATATGTCATTGGTATTTTAGTAGGGATTGTGCTGAATCTATAAATTGCTTTGGGTAGTATGGACACTTAATGATGTTAATTTTTGCCATCTATGAACACAATATGTGCTTCCATTTATTTGTGTCTTCCTTAATTTCTTTCTTCAGTGTTGTGTAGTTTTCTGAGTATAGGTCTTTTACCTCCTTGGATACATTTATTACTAGGTACTATATTTTTCTTGTTGCTATAGTAAATGGGAGTTTTCCCTAATTTCTGTTTCTGATATTTCATTGTTGGTGTATAAATACGCCTTCAATTTCTGAATATAGACTTTGTATCCCTTTGTATTGCCAAATTCACTTGTTAAATTAAGGAGCTCTTTGGTAGAGCCTATATGGTTTTCTGTGTGTACTATCATGTCATTTGCAAATAACAACAGTTTGACTTCCTCCTTTCAAATTTGGATGACTTTTATTTCTTCCCCTTGTCTGATCACTGTGGACAGAGCTTCCAATAGTATGTTGAATAGAAATGGTGAAAGTGGATACTCTTGCCTTGTTATTGATATTAGGGGGAGAGCTTTTAGATTTGTGCATTGAGTATGATGTTAGCTGTAGGTTTCTTGGCTATGGAGATATTATGTTGAGGTATGCTCTTTATACTCTCACTTCACTGAGTGTTTTTTATCATAAATGGGTGCTGTTCTTTATTAAATGCTTTTTCAGCATCCTGTCAAATGATCAGGTGATTTTTGTCTTTTCTTTTGTTTATGTGATTTATTACACTTATTCATTTGCAAATATCGTACCAACCTTGCATCCCTAGGATGAATCCCACTTGATCATGGTGTATAATATTTTTAGTGTACTGCTGGATGCCATTTGTCAATATTTTAAAAGGATTTTAGCATGTATTTTCATCAGCGATATTGGCCTATAGTTTTCTTTTTTTAAATATATTTTATTGATTATGCTATTACAGTTGTCCCGTTTCCCCCCTGCACTCCCCTCCACCGCACACGTCCTCCTACCCACACTCCCCCCCTTTAGTTCATGTCCATGTGTCTTAAGTTCTTTAGCTTCCACATTTTCCATACTATTCTTACCCTCGCCCTGTCTATTTTCTACCTACCATCTATGGTACTTATTCTCTGTACCTTTTCTCCTCTCTCCTCCTCCCACTGCCCTGTTGCTAACCCTCCATGTGATCTCCATTTCTGTGGTTCTTTTCCTGTTCTAGTTGTTTGCTTAGTTTGTATTTGTTTTAACTGTGGCTGTTAATTGTGAGTTTCCTGTCATTTTACTATACATGTTTTTATCTTCTTTTTCTTAGATAAGTCCCTTTAACATTGCATAAAATAAGGGTGATGATGAACTTTTTTAAGCTGACCTTCTCTAGAAGCACTTTATCTACCCTTCCTTTCTAAATAAAAGCTTTGCTGATAGAGCAATCTTGGATGTAGGTCCTTGCCTTTCATGACTTGGAATACTTCTTTGTAGCCCCTTCTTGCCTGTAAGGTCTCTTTTGAGAAACCAGCTGACAGTCTGATGGGAACTCCTTTGTAGGTAACTGTCCCCTTATCTCTTGCTGCTTCTAGGATTCTCTCCTTCATTTTAATCTTGGCTAATGTAATTATGATGTGCCTTGGTGTGTTCCTCCTTGGGTCCACCTTCTTTAGGACTCTGGGCTTCCTGGACTTCCTGGAAGTCTATTTCCTTTGCCAGATTGGCGAAAGTGTCCTTTATTATTCATTTAAATAAGTTTTCCACTTGTTGCTCTTCCTCTTCTCCTTCTGGTAGCCCTATAATTTGGATGTTGGAACATTTAAAGATATCCAGGAGGCTCCTAAGTTTCTCCTCTTTTTTTTTGAATTCTTGTTTCTTCATTCTTTTCTGTTTGGTTGTTTCTTTCTTCCTTCTGGTCCACTCCATTGATTTGAGTCCCAGTTTTCTTCCCATCACTATTGGTTCCCTGTGCATTATTCTTCATTTCACTTATCATCACCTTCATTTGTTCATCTAATTTGCGACCAAAATCAACCAGTTCTGTGAGCATCCTGATCACCATTGTTTTGAACTGTGCATCTGATAGGTTGGCTATCTCTTCATCACTTAGTTGTATTTTTTCTGGAGGTTTGATCTGTTTTGTCGTTTGAGCCTTTTTTTTTTTTGTCTCAGTGCACCTGTTACATAGTGTGGGGCAGAGCCTTAGGTGTTCACCAGGGTGGGGCAACCCATGTTGCTGGGTTGTGATGCTGTATGTGGGGGCAGGGTCCGAGAGGGAACAATGGCACTTGCTCCACTTTCTGTGGGATTTCATTCCCTTCTGTCGCTTCTCCCAGGCACACTGGTCCTTTCTGGTGCTGATTCCCATGTGGGGTGGGCTTGTGTACATTCTAGGACCCTGTGGGTCTCTCCAATAAACTCTCCTGTGAGACTGGGAGTCTCCCCCAGTGTCTGAACCCCACAGATATTTTTCAATCGGTGTTTTGAGGATTTATTTCCCGGAGCTGGGACCCTGGTTTCCATGGTCTGTCTCACTTCCCACTTTCACTTGGTTTATCTGCCAATGAATGTGGGACCGCCAGGTCAGCCAGCTGCCTTGTGCGTAGTGCCTTGCTTCATAACTGCCACCTCCCTGTGTCTTCCCATTGCCACCCTGTGCCCAGGGTCTGCTAGCCACTGCCTGTGTGCCATGGTCTGCTCACTGCCATCTTTCACACTGGGGGTGCCTCATGCACCTGGTGCCACAGCTTTTTGTGGGGTGACTGCTCTCTGCTCAGACACCCAACTCCACCCCTCCTACCAGTCTGGATGAATGTGTCTATTCTAACTCCTTGGTTGTCTGACTTCCATACAGTTCAATTTTCTGTCAGATTTAGTTGTTATTTTGTTTGTAAATTGTTGTCCTTATTTTGGTCATGCAAGGAGGCACAATTTGTCTACCTACAGCTCCATCTTGGCCAGAAGTCCTGCAGTTTTCTTTCTTTGTTGTGTCTTTATCTGGTTTTGGGATTACCATGATGCCAAGACCACAAAGAGTTTGGGAGTCTTCCATCTTCTTGTATTTTTTTGGAATAGTGTGAGAAGAATAGGGGTGAACCTGTCCTTAAATGTTTTGGAAAATTCTCTTGTGAAATGATCCAGTCCAGGGCATTTGTGTACCATGAGTTTTTTTTTTTTTTATTACTACCTGAATTTCACTAGCTGTTTTTGGTCTGCTCAGGCTTTCTGCTTCTTCTTCATTCAATTTTGGAAAATTATATGTTTCTAAAAATTTGTCCATTTTGCTCAGGTTGTCAAATTTCTTGGCATATATTTGTTCATAGTAATGTCTTACAATCCTTTGTGTTTCTGTGGTACCAGTTGTAATTTCTCCTCTTTCACTTCTGATTTCACTTATTTGAGCCTTCTCTCTGTTTTCCTTGATGAGTCTGGTTAAAGGCTTGTTGAATTTATTTATCTTTTCAAACAGCAAGCTTTTGAATTTATTGATCTTTTCAATTGTTCTTTTAGTCTCTATGTCATTTAATTCTGTTCTAATCTTGAATATTTCATTCTTTCTACTTGCTCTGGGCTTTCTTTGTTGTTGTTCATCCAGTTCTTGCTGATGTAGGGTTAGAGCATTTATTTAAAATGTTTCTACATTTTTTAGCTAGGTTGTATTGCTATGAACTTCCCTCTGAGGAATATCTTCACTTTGTTCCATAGGTTTGGACTGCTGTGTGTTCATTTTCATTTGTTTCCAGAACTTTTTTTATTTCTTCTTAGATATCATTATTAACCCATTCCTTGTTTAATAGCATGCTATTCAGTCTCCATGAATTTGAATGCTTTTGAGTTTTTTCCTTGAGGTTGGTTTCTAGTTCCAAGCCCTTGTGGTTGAAGAAAATGCTGGATATGATTTCAATTTTATTGAATTTGTTGAGGCTTGTTTTGTGTCCTATCATGTGGTCCATGTTTGAAACTGTTCTATGTGCATTTGAAAAGAATGTGTATTTTGCTTCTTTGGGATGAAAGGTTCTATATATATATACCAGTTAAGTCCATTTGATCTAGGACATTGTCAATGACACAATATCTTTGCTGATATTTTGTTTGGAAGATCTATCCATTTTTGACAGGGGGGTGTTAAAACCCGCCACTATATATATGTTGCTGTCTATATGTTTCTTGATGTCTTCCAAGATTTTCCTTGTATATTTGGGTATTCCTATGTTGGGCACATGTAAGTTTAAAATGTTTATATCTTCTTGAGGGATTCTTCCCTTGAATATTATAAAGTGTCCATCTATGTCCCTTTTATGGCCTTAACTTTGAAGTCTATTTTCTCTGATATAAGTATTGCTATGCTGGCTTTTTATTCTTCCTGTTCATTTCCTTGGAATATATATTTTTTCCATCCCTTCACTTTTGGTCTGTGTAGGTCTCTTGTTCTAAGGTAGATCTCTTATAGACAGCATATGTGTGGGTCATGTTTTCTTATCCATTCATCTCCATACATCTTTTTATTAGAGCATTTTATACATTCACACTTGTTATAATTGATCCATGATTATTCCTTGCAATTTCCCCCCTTTGTATCTGGTTTGTTTTCTCTCTCAGTCTTCTTCCTCTTTTTAATGTAGTCCCTTTAGTGTATCTTGCAATGTTGGTTTGCTGGAGGTGTATTCTTTCAGTCTTCTTTTGCTTGGGACATTTCCTTTTTTTATTTTAAACCATTTTACCCAACTGTACTAAATGATTTATTATTTTTACATTTTTTATTTTATTTATCTATTTTTTGAAAGAAGGCACGGGAGGGTATAGAGAGGGAGAGAAACATCAGTGTGTGGTTGCCTCTCTTACATCTCTACTGGTGACCTGGTCTGTATCCCAGGCATGTGCCCTGATTGGGAATTGAGCCAGCAACCTTTTGGTTCATAGGCTGGCACTCAATGTACTGAGCCACAGCTGTCAGGGCTTTTTTTACATTTTTATTGTTGCTCAAGCAAATTCGTCTCCATTTTTACACCACTCCACCACACCCCCGCATCCCCACATCCCATCCTTGATCCCACACCCCTTTGGATGTGTCTATGTGTCCTTTATACATGTTCATTGACAATCATTCCATTTTTGCCCCCATTATCCCCTCTCACCTCCCGTCTGGTTATTGTCAGTTTGTTTTTTATTTCAATGTCTCTGCTTATATTTTGCTTGCTTTTATTTTGTTGAGTAGGTTCCACTTATAGGTGAGATCATGTGATATTTGTCTTTCACCACCTGGCTTCTTTCACTTAGCATAATACTCTCCAGATCCATCCATGCAGTCCCAAAGGTTAGGAGCTCCTTCCTTCTTTCTGCTGCATAGTATTCTATCATGTAAATGTGCCACAGATTTTTATTTTTTTATTGTTGTTCAAGGACAGTTGTCTCCATTTCCCCCCATCACTCCCCCCTACTCTAGTCATCCACACCTCCCACCGCTGATCCCACTCCCCTTTGGTTTTGTCCATGTGTCCTTTATATATGTTTGTGAAAACCTTTCCCCCTCTCCCCTCACATTATCCCTTCCCACCTTTCCTTTGGTTACTGTCAGTTTGTTCTTAATTTCAATGTCTCTGGTTATATTTTGCTTGTTTCTTTATTTTGTTGATTAGGTTGCACTTCTAGGTGTGATCACATGATATTTGTCTTTCACCTCCTGGCTTCTTTCACTTAGCATAATGCTCTCCAGTTCCATCCATGGTGTCCCAAAGAGTAGGAGCTACTTCTTTTTTTCTGCTGTTTAGTATTCCATTACGTAAATGAGCCATAGATTTTTCGATGCACTCATTTACTGATGGGGACTAAGATAACTTCTAGCATTTGGCTATTGTAAATTGTGCTTCTAGGAATATTGGTGTGCATAGGTTCTTTTAGGGTATGGTGCCTGCAGTGGAATTGCTGGGCCAAAAGGCAGTTCCATTTTTAGTTTTCTGAGAAAATTCCATACTGTTTTCCACAGTGGCTGCACAAGTCTGCATTCCCACCAACAGTGGACTAGGGTTCCATTTTCTCCATAACCTCACCAGCACTTGTTTATTGATTTATTTGTGATGGTCATTCTGACTGGTGTCAAGTGGTATCTCTTTGTGGTTTTAATTTGGATCTCTCTGATGGCTAGTGGTGCTGATAATTCTTTTAAATGTCTCTAGGCCCTCTGTATGTCCTCCTTGGGGAAGTGTCTGTTCAGATCCTTTGCCCATTTATTAATTGGGTTGTTTGTTTTCCTGAAGTGGAGTTGTGTGATTTCTTTATATATTATGGAGATCGAATCCTTTTCTGAGGTATCATTTGAAATTACATTTTCCCATATGGTTGGGTCCCTTTTCATTTTGCTAATGTTTTCTTTAGCTGCGCAGATTTAATTTTGATGAAGTCCTGTTTGTTTATTCTTTCCTTATTGTCCCTTGCTCTAGGCACATATCAGTGAAAACATTGCTGCATGGAATATCTGAGATTTCCTGCCTATGTTCTCCTCTAGGACTTTTATGGTGACATGAGTGATATTTAAGTCTTTTGTACTCCTTGAGTTTATTTTTTTACACAGTGAAAGGTGATGGTCAAGTTTTATTTTTTGGCATGTAACTGTCCACATCCCCCAACACCATTTGTTGAAGAAGCTATTTTTACACCATTTTATGCTTCTGTCCACTTTGTTGAATATTACTTGATCACAAAGGTACTTGTGTTTATTTCTGGGCTCTCTATTCTGTTCCACCTATCTGTGTGTCTGTTCTTATGCCAATACCAGACTGTTATGATTCCTGTGTCCTTGTAATATAGTTTGATACGAAGTATTGTTATCACTCCAACTTTTTCTTCTTTCTCAAAATTTGCTGGGGCTATTTAGGGTCACTTATGATTCCATATACATTTTTGTTGTTGTATGTCTGAAATATGTCATTGGTATTTTTATAGGCATTGCATTGAATCCATAAATTGCCTTGGGTATTATGAACCTTTTGATGATGTTAATTCTTCTGATCCATGAACATGGTATGTGCTTCCATTTATTTATGTCTTCCTTAATTCATTTGTTCAGTGTTGTGTAGTTTACTGAGAATGGGTCTTTTACCTCCTTGGTAAGGTTTATTCCCATGTCCTTTATTTTTCTTGTTGCTATACGAAATGGAACTTTTCCCTGCTTTCTGTTTCCAATGTTTTATTGTTGGTATGTAAAAACGTCATTGTCTTTTGAGTATTGACTTTGTATCTAGTTGTTTTGACAAATTCACTTCTTAGTTCAAGTAGTTTTTTGGTGGAGTCCATAGGATTTTCTATGTACACTATCATCTCATCTGCAAATAAAGATAGTTTTACATTTCCCTTTGCAATTGAGATGCCTTTTATTTCTTCTTCTTGTGTGTTTGCTGTGGCTAGGACTTCCAATTCTATGTTGAATAAAAATGGTGAAAGTGGACATGCTTGTCTTGTTCCTGATAATAAAAGGAACACTTTTAGATTTTGCCCATTGAGTATGATGGTGGCAGTGTGTTTTTAATATATGGCCTTTATTATGTTGAAGAACACATTTATTGATTTGTGAATATTGTACCAACCTGCATTGCCAGGATAAGTCCCATTTGGTCATGGTATATGTTCTTTTTTTATTTTTTAAAACTTATTTATTTTTTATTGTTATTCAAGTACAGTTTTCTATCTTTTACTCCCGTCCCAGTACACCCCCCCATGCTCCCCACCTCCCTCCCATTTCCACTCCCCTTACTTTTTGTCCATGTACCTTTATACTTGTTTCTATAATCCCTTCCCTTTTCTCCCCTGAAATTCCCTCCCCTCTCCCCTCTGGTTACTGTCATCCCATTTTCTATTTCAATGTCTTTGGTTATATTTTGCTTGCTTGTTTGTTTTGTTGCTTAGGTTCCTGTTAAAGGTGAGATCATATGATATTTGTCTTTTACCACCTGGCTTATTTCACTTAGCATAATGCTTTCCAGTTCCATCCATGCTGTTGCATAGGGTAGGAGCTTCTTCTTTCTTTCTGCTGCATAGAATTCCATTGTGTATATGTACCACAGTTTTTTGATCCATTCATTTACTGATGGACACCTAGGTTGCTTCCAACACTTGGCTATTGTAAATTGTGCTGCTATGAACTTTGGGGTGCATAGGTTCTTTTGGAATGGTGTTTCAGGGTTCTTGGGATATAATCCTAGCAGTGGAATTGCAGGGTCAAAAGGCAGTTAATGGTATATGTTCTTTTTTATGTACTGCTGTATTCCATTTGCTAATGTTTTGTTGAGAATT